>JASDQU010501554.1:156917-172551 GCA_032191745.1 Picea mariana | reverse complement strand
AACAAAAACTTGGCTTGCTCGTTAATTATATGTTGCCATCATTCAAGGAGGATCTAAACCTATGTTGTTGTAAGTGATTCAAGATGGATCTACCTTGTTACTATATGACTTTATTGATGCTTTGGAATGGGGAAGATAGAGTTTGGGATGTAAAAGGGTTGGTTTGGGTAAGATTTTAAAAATTACATTGACAAACAAAAACTAAAAATCCTTTGGTCTTGGGTCAAAAAATTGGAATTTTGGGTTGTGTGACTTTGAGGACATATGTCCTGGAGGTCCTCAATACATGCTGTGGGTTAATAAATTTACAATAGTGGTTCATTTTCATCAAATAGAGTTTGTATGCAAAATTTATGCTCTTAATAAGGTAACGATCCAATTATTATTTCTATGTCCAAGTCGTAGCCATTTCATCTCCCCATAATTTGGAGCTAGTAATGTATAGGAGTTCATTAGAGACTTCTAGAACCTGTAACAACCTTGTTTCCCCCAACTTGTAATTAATGATTAATTAGGATTACCATGCCGTGGCATGGGAACAATGTAAATGTATTATTGTTTGAATTGCCAATAACTGACTGTGGGGGTGAAGCCTTGAAAGTACTAGCTATGATATCACTAGAGGAAAGAATGTGAAAACTATAAGAGATCAGTTAATAAGAAAATGAGTGGTGGTTGAACAATCAACTACCCCATGAATGGAAGCATGGTTTAGCTATAGAAGGTCAGCCCGAAGTACCACAGGGTCCTGCAGACCTAGACTGACCTGGGTTTCCTTCTGACAAAAGGAACAAGATAGAAGGGATGTGCATGTAAGGCACACAGAGAATAAAAAGAAGAGTGGAGAATGCGAGGAACTCGCCAGCAGAGAACGAGCCGAAGGCCACGAGCTTGATGTTGAGGAAGCATCTGATAAACCTTGTTGAGGCCGTGCTAGAGAGAGAAATCTCTGAGAGTATGCAGAGAATGAGACCTGAGCACAAGGCTACGAGCTTGATGGACAGAGCGCTAAGAATGAATGCCTCTAAGCCTATGGTTGGGTGGAAAGACAAACACCCACAGTCAGTTAGATAAGTATTCTCATATCCTGTGTATTTAAGCGGTAACTGTGAATTAAAGTTGGATATCCTATGAATGTTGCAGGGAGGTGCATGTTTTCTCAATGGTTATACTGTATCCCTTTAATTCTGCCTAATTGTGTATTTAAGAAAATAAGGAATTATCTGGCTTGTACACGTAAATGCCTGAGCCTCGTGGTGGCTCAAGTTAAAATAAATGAACTGTGAATTTGTTGACCTTGAGCATAGCCTCACATGTGCATGCTGACACTCCCAATCGTTCTGAAGGAAAGAGTCTGTTAAGCTCAAGAGAGGTAGTGCATGTATGCACAGAGTCTCTACGTGGAGGGCAGGGACCGAGAACCCCCTTAATTTCTAGAGTTGATAAATTAGCACAAGGGGTGCGCGAAAGATTTCTCTAAGTGTTAAGTTTAGGAAAAATAGCACAAAATACCTACGTACTTAAGGAGTTGACAAAGCTTAGGAAGGATAGCAAGATTCAAGCCCTAAAAGGAGAGATCCTTTCGTTTGGAAGATGAATGGATGAGATTAGTTTGGGAGGAGCCGAAGTTCTTCACGATCGTCGGATCTGGAGAAGGAATGCAAGTGTTAACCCTTAGAGCCCTTCAGACTTCGCAGGTCCAACGAATTGAGCATATTCTCCGCACAGGAGGTGAATCTGCCAAAGTCCTGAAGTCCTGAAGTTAATCTGGGTCGTAGATCTAAGGATGCCCGAAAACTATCCCAACCATCGGATCTACGATATAGTCATCCTGATGTTGACCACTTTGGGAGGACAAAGGTTTGGTAACACCAAAACCCACAAAGTCCCGAAGTCTCAAAGTTAATGTGGACCATGGATCTAAGGATCCTTCGGGATCCCTCACGACCGTTCGATTGTGGGGATGTGTGTATTACGTCGAGATCATGTGGGGGGCCATGTGTCGAGCGACGAAGTTTCTAGATGTCCCTCTCGGAGTGGCACACATTGGAACCCAAGGGACACTTGAATGAAAGTTACGAGTCATAGATCTATGGGGTCATGTAGATACCCTCAGACTATCAGATTGAGGCTGTGGTCATCCCAATGTTGATCAACTCCAGGAGAAAAGAGGAGTTTGCATCGCAAAACTCCTGAAGAACCGGGAACTAAAGCAAATATGAGACGTCCAAGCCAAAGGGACAGGTGTCTTCAGATCCTGCACTCTGGAGAGAAGTCACTCCGGGAGAATTGAAGTGTGAAGGCACGAGGATTTCCGAAGGTCGGAGTCTCGAAGTCATCCTAGCCGTCCGTTGGAAAGGGACGCGTAGCAGAAGATTTTCCATTTCAGAGAAAAGTCACTGCGGGAGAAAAGGGAGTGTGTTGAACAAGAACTCCCGAAGGCCGAAGAGATGGAGTTCATCTGAGTCGTCCGTCAGCTGAGAACAAGTGTCAGTAGATCTTCCATTTTGGAAGATATCCACTTCAGAGGAAAGTGGGGTCGCGTGAGTTGAGAACTCCCGAAGCCCAAACTGCCAAAGTAAATCGTGATCGTCAATCTAAGAGGGACACGCGTTAGCAGATCATGGAGTCCGAAAGTGCGAACTCTGGAGGAAAGTAAGTGGAACATTGACCAGAAGTCCTCTGAAGCTCCACAGATAAGGAATCATATTATCCGTCTGTTGTTGGAACACATGGAGACTGGAGATTTACTCCGGGGGAAAGTCACTCTAGAGGAATTGAAGAGTAAAGGCATGAGAATTCCCGAAGGCCAGATCGAAAAATTTCATCAGAACCATCCATTGGAATAGGACGCGTGGAGTGAGATCTGTTACTTCAGAGGATTGGTACTACAGAAGAAAGAATGTGAGGAGCATTGACTGCAAGTCGCCCAAAGCGGGAAAAATGATGGATATCGACCGTTGATCGGGGAAAACATGTGGCGTGCGATCTGTAACTCCAGGTACAGAGCACTTCGGAGGAAAAACGTGTTTGGAGCGTTTGAAACTCCTGAACGTTGAAGTACCGAAGTAAATCTCAGCCGTTGGTTGTGAAAGAAATGTGGACTGTAGATCTGGTCCGTGTGTGTTTGCAAGCTTGGAGTTTGGCGGATTCAGAGTCAGGTGTGTCAAGAACACCCAGAGCCCGAAGCTCAGAAGCGCCCTTTGAGTTGGTGCCTGGGCACAACCCGAGGTCATATGAAGGAAGGGCCCTAGCATGGAAAGCTAGCGCCTGCTATTCAATTCCTTCAAAGGGGCTAGGAAAGAGCTCGTGGGTTTGGAAGAACCTGCACTTTGGTGAAAGGGGAACCTAGAGAGAGTTAAGGGAAATTTTTTTTTAATACCCCACCCCTTAAAAGAGCACCTAAGGGTTGGGTGTTTTACAAATTGGTATCGGAGAATGACAACAACACTTGGCTGGCATGGGCTCATGCACGAGTCATATGAAAATATTTCTGGAGGACTTTAAGGGGTAACACCCTATCTTACCATATTCCTAAGAGGCTTAGAAAACCTCTTCTGAAGAGAGGAATGAAATCCTTTACTGTTGATATATGTTTTGGAAATTGGCACTGTATGTTGCTAATGTTCCCAAATAAAGAAGTTGACTTCACTGTGCAATTGTATGTGATGTTGTACAGTCATAAGATTTGGTTATCGAGGCTAAGATGAGCCTGTGGAGAATATTACTACCAAACATAAATCATCTACATAAGTTTCTTGAGTAGAAGGATGCAGATTAAAATACAGTTGGGATTTTAACCAACGAGATTGAATCATGCTAAGTCTGTGACAAAGGAAGCCTAACATTTCTTTGAGAAATGATAGCCAATCCTACAGGAGTGGGATTATTCTTATGGACACTAATAACAAGACTTGGATGTGAATGAGTGGAAAGGATCTGTAGCAGTAATAACTACTACTTTAATGAAGGTGTTAAACATTATTTTGGTCACCTCAGTGATCCAATGACAATCATGTGTTCATGTTCCCAAAAGATCCTTTCTTCTTGAGGAAGCTAACTGAATTTCTCTTATCAAAAATCCTATTAAGGAAGGTCGTCGTAGGCTGCACCATATGCAGGATGCGACGATCCCTGATCGCCACCCCCTACCATAAAGCTGGATTGCGACGTCTCCACAGGTTGCTCTACAACTAGGGTGCGACAATGCCAATAGACTAAGAAAAGGTTAAGTTTCACGAAAGTTCTAGAAGGGTATCTTCTAGAAGATGAGGTGGCGTCCATATGGTTGGGATCTTACTCGCTTCTCTAGTTTTGTGGGATCGTCCTAATCTCTTTAACCATCTCTCTCCTCCTTATATAAAGAGGGATTCCTCATGGAAAAGGCTAAGGTTGATTCAAGCAAAATTATTATTGAATAGGCTAAGAATTGGATGAGATATTCTACTTCAGTTCACACTTGAGGGCTTCATTTCAGTTCATCAAGTCATTGTGGATCTTATTCATTCAAGGTTGGAGAAAGTGTGTTTGTTGGAGCAAAGAGCTATTGAAAGGGGACCTTATGACATCAAGTATTTTGGTTGTAATCTCCACTTTTACTTAATATGATACAACAATATGTTTCTTTCCCATAAAACTATTCTTGTTTTATTGTATGATTCCTTGATCACATACATAAGTTATTTACCGATTAATCCTATAATAGAAGGGTTAAACCTTGTATATGCGTATAATCCATCACAATCAGAGGAATGAGTTTGGTGACCATTCCCTGAAAAGGGAGAGCATGGACAACTCTCGGTTTTCAAAGTGGATTGAAAAACAAATTTTGTTTACGGGTACAAGAATTGCTGGATAGGGTTTTTCTAATAAAATTGATAAACAAAGCTGTAGAAATATAGAGTGATTGAGTGATAAATCACAACAACCTCTCTTTCTTGGTGGATAGGAAACTAATCTATCAGATTTATTGTGGGAGGAGGAAAGTGGCCTCCGTCCTTGACTATGTTGAACAAAAGGAAGAATTCTAGGTGTAATGGTCAAGACCGATCTTGACCTAAAGATACTCTGGATTTCTGAACTAGGATACTTAGTAAGTAACATAATTCGAAATTGCATTTGGGCTTTAAGGGAATAGTCCAAATGGTATTAGACATTAAATTGTTAAAATTAAGATAAAATGGTTGATTAAATGTTGATCCTGAATGTGGAAAAGGAAGTATTGGGGCACTTCTAGAAACCCAATGGATCAAATTGATGTCTAGTGGTGGATGGTAGCCATATAGATATAGTTGGAAGCTAAATTGGATGTTTCTGTTACCTTGGGCATGGTTATAATTGCCCAGATTGTATTTATAAGTTGGGTAATGTTCCATGGAGGTTGAGGAAAGAGTGTTTTCTTGCTATTTGTTATCGTATAGAAAGGGAACATATTTATGACTATGTTTGATTCAACTTCCATGTGGATGTCATGTGGATGATTGCAAGCTCACAACTGAGAGGGAAACTCAGTGTTGTGTGTCCCTATGAGGCTTTTCATAAGGATGGAAACAATATCCTTGTAGGAGGATCTGGAAGTCTGATAGGTACATGTGTAAATGATGCACATGCATGATGTAAGGATATATGTATACTAAAGGCACAATATGGCTTCCGTAATGAGTGATATGTAAGGCAAGAATTGCACTTGCCAAGATTAAGTGAATACCATGGATGCATGGTTGACTCCATTTTGAAGAGTCATAAAAGTTTTGTTTTGAATGATAAATTAAGGGGGATGTGCTCCATTCTCTCAGGAACGACTAGTATAAATAAATGAAAGAGTAAATAAGCAAGGATGGTCCATTGTGAGGATAAGAGGCAAATGATTATGCCTTGAGAATCACATGAGAATGATTTTGAACAATCATGAGTTGAATAATTTTAAAGTAGAGATGTATGTAGGCTGTGAAATATACCCATGGCAGCTACACACAGACTTTTGATTATGCATATGGTTAAGTACATCATGGATGTAAGTTAACAAAACCAGAATATGTATGGATACATAATTTGGGTGCATGACAAATATGCATGTTTATATTCCTTATGGAATATTTGGTAAACAACTAAAGCTAACTCAAGGTTGAGGCCATCACAGATAGTGATGGACATGAAATAAGGAAGTTGCATGCTGAAGGAGTTCCCTGTGGAAGAACTGTGTGAAAACTCTATCAGGAGGACAGAGTCACAACCTTAATAACTATTGAGAATTAAGCAGTGAGCTACAAGCTTATATATATATATATATATATATATAAGAATCTTGGATTACATTATGAAAGCATTATGTAATAAATAAAAGGCTAATGAATGAATAAATGAGTATGTTTGATTGAATAGGCTTGGTTGAAGCCATGCTAAGAAAAGGTAGTGAGGCCTTTAGAGATAACTCAACTGGGTTGAAAAGTCCCAGGCAGTGTGGAAAGAATTGGAAGAAGGGGAGAGCCCTCAATTCTTTTCTTGCTGAGTATTATGTTTTCTCTGGGACGAGAGAGCTAGTACGCAGATGAAAGTAAATGTTTTGGCACCATAGTGAAGATGGTTGTATTGTTGTATAAACAATAGAGATTTGTTTGTGTTGCACTCATGAAAAAATTAAGGATAATGTGATGAAGTGCATAAAGATGTGATAGGACATGTCTAAAAATGTTTTATTGTCTTAACGTTATGCACAAAATTTTTGAAAGGAAGTTGTATGCCATAGATACCCAAGTAGAGTATGATTCAGGAAGAAAACCCTGGTCGAATCAGGTTAATCAAGAACCTGACAGAGGAGATGAATGCGAGTCGTTTATCGGGAAGACCGATTGCATTCATCAAATCGACTTCAATATCCATTGGAGTTAACGGATCAAACACCAGTCGTTCAATTAGATCGACGATCAGGGATCATTGCGGGATGCAAAGGAAAAATTAATGGACGTACTAGTTCACAGCCCGCAATCAACCCACACCGTTGATCTCGTCGGGGTGGATGATCAACGACCACAATTAAAAGAGTTGGGCACACACTTTTCAGATTGCGGAGATTGAACTCTCCGATAAAGAGCGAGCATATTGGGGTTCTGCAATTGCTCTGGACCGTTGATTCGTGAACGTTCGGTGGGCGAACCTGCAAGGAACCCACATGTTAATGTCGCGTAAAACTCGTACTGTGATTGGGTTCTGTGGTTGAATTTAGAAAATAGAAGCTCTGTTCTCAATCTAAATTCTCTGTCAATCACTTATGTGTTGGAATTATTATTATCTGGAAATCGTGTGGTTTAAAATCGATCGAGGGCTAAGATCGATTTCATATGCACATGGGTTAACGTCGAGACCTATACCTGTAAATAAATTGAATATAGCGTTGTTTAGAGTTTGGGACTCGATTGTAGATTGAACAACCCATATTCATTGCAGAGATCGGGAGGAGAGTTAAACCACGAGTTAGTTGAGGTTCTTCAATCCCTTGCAGCTATTGGATCTAGGGGAAGACAGATCTACACCATCGATTTGCAAACAAGAGATTTAGCTAGGATCAAAGCGCTTGGACAAGAGAGATGAAAGGATAGCGCCTGAAAAGAATAGAACTGAGGTCACAACTCTCAATCGCATGGAGAGAAACGGATTTCCTCCGGGCTAGTCAAGGAAGATAGAGTTTAGCACTCTATGTTAGACTGGGGTCATGGTGAATGGTTGTATGGGAATAAAGGTGCTCATAGCTATCACATTGCCTAGAATTTCTTAGAGGAAATGCATGTTTTCATGAAAGGAAGACGATGGACCTTACTTTGAGCAAGGAGGACCTTCCAAAAATTTTAATTACATTGTATGGACGTCAAAGGAAAGTAAAGTTGGGTGGCCATGAGTGTGGGAACCTTGGTTACTAATGAGGAAAGAATGCTTGGGTGCATTCAAGAGAAACTTATAGTTTCATATGTGACGACCTGGGATCATGACCAACCTATAGCAGGAAGCACATTCCGACTGTAATAATGAACAAGAATGAATAAGCGATGTGGTGAAGAGCTTGGCTAAGCTCTAACACACCATGGAAGAGTTCTTGTCATAAAGTGTGGCAAACTTGAAATCAATGGAAGGGTGCATTGGGTATGAATGTGGCCATGAAGGTTGGCACATTCATTAAATTCAATTGATACTTGAATTACATTTTGAAAGGTTTGGTAGGATGAAATGATGCATAGGTAAGGGATGATTTTTTTTTCCTCCCATGTTTATATAGATGTGGTGCAGCTGTTAGAATGCACAAGTTAAGAAAGGCTGTGATGACATTTTAAACGTGGTGAGAATATAAACACACACACACACACACACATGAGAAACTAACAGTTTGTTTGGCCGTGTAAAGAATGACTTGTAGGAAGAAAGAGACTTGGATATGTAAATATTGTATGCCCATAAGGAAGACCAATTGCCTGCTGAGATAAAATACCACGGGGAGGGAAGTCCCATGCTTGTGAATCCAATTCCATGCAGAACAGATATGAAAATAAATGAAGAAATTGAAAAATTTGTGGGTGACAGATTTGGAATAAAATTCTGAAATTTAGAATTGTGATGATGTCTCATGAATTATGTATACCTGTGATATAGGTGAAAAGAAAATATCTTTCCAGAAAGGATGGATGAAGGCTATCCAACTGAAAATCATGAAGGAGGCCACTGTTGAGGCATGAGAACCTTGTGGTAAGCCATGATCGCCTAGAATATGTTGTGTTGAGGTAACACAAGTCGGAGGGACGCTTCGAAAGAGCAAGTCTGAGGGACGCCTCGACTGTAAGGCTCGATAAAGTCTCTGGGATTCTTCCTGTGCGAGAAAACCTTGGCAAGGCAATATGGATCACCCGAGGAACTGAATAACAGAGAAGGGCATGCCTGAGCCTAGGCCTGGATGGTGAGTGACCGCAAGGAAGAGGAGCCTATGATAGTTCTTGTAAACTATTGATTGGGATCATGCACACAATGGGTAGGTCAAGGAAAAACAATGAGCTTGGATAACAAGACATCCATGTGGATATAAATCCACAAACTGCGCAGATAAGTATTGTGCTAGATTATGAAATTTTTCTAGAAATTTTCTGCAACAATAAAATGTTTTCGCATGAGACTATGATTAATGTGCTTGTTGTCCAAGAATTATTGAAGGCAGGTGACGAAGATTAAGAGTCTGAAAAAGGACTTGGCCGATAAAGAAGGTCAAGACTTCTGAAGTGGCCAAATGAGAAAGGCATGACAGGTGTTACTAAGAAAGAACACCGAGGACATTGTTCCTTTTAAGGGGGAGGTGATTGTAACACCCTTGTTTCCCCCAACTTGTAATGAATCATTAATTAATATTACCATGATGTGGCATGGGAACAATGTAAATGTATTATTTCTTGAATTTTCAATAACTGACTGTGGGGGTGAAACCTTGAAAGTACTAACCATGATATCACTAGAGGAAATACTGTGAAAACTATAATATATCAGTTAATAAGAAAAGGACTGGTGGTTGAACAATAAACTACCCCATGAATGGAAGCATGGTCTAGCTGCAAAAGGCTAGCCCAAAGTACCACAAGGTCCCGCAGACCTAGACTGACCCGGGTTTCTGTTGTTGGGTAAATCTCCCCTACGGACTTAGCATTTAAGGGCTTTGATCATGCATGTATAAAAATGACCATTCAAAAGGCCTCTACTTTCTCCTATTCTCCCGACACAGAACCCCACACACATGCAATACAAATGTATAAACAAGATCAGATAACTCTACTTTAAGTCCTTCATTTGATGTCGACCCCTTTACTTTCGCTCGCTCTTTGATTGCAAGCCTCCTCCCAAAGCTGACCTACATTCACACATGAATAAACAAAGAGCTATGAACACACATTTCATATATTAATGGCTGGGTTAGATGTGACAATGTCATAAAACAAATACTCAACTTGAACACATGATATGGTGGGAAGGGAAATGTATTCATTTTTGTATTAATCTTCACAAGAGTAAACTTACAAAATGTGGCCGGCACTACTCCTCGAAACTGGTCCTGGGCTCCTCTTCACTGTCTTCCAATTGCTTTTCTCTATAATTCTCTTTGCACGAGGATGGATAAAGGTTGGGACAAAGAGAATGCCAATTTGGGTATAGTTTCTCTACTATGATTTTTCCTCCCTTCAAATGGGACCCCTACCCCTTATTTTATAGGCTAAAAGGAGCTAGGTATTTGGTCGAGTGACCGACCATGCATGGATGAAAGGTTTAGTTAACTTTCCCAAAGCTGTGTGTTCCGTCAATAAATTTCTTTTTTTCGTACTTTTGTAGGTACACGCAGGCTGTAGTGAATCAGATAGCATGTACACGCATGAATTAATGGAGCAGGGTGCGTGGGCTTTTAAAAATGGGGTTTTTAAGGAGAGTTGTTCAGTGATGGATTAGAAAAGAAGGGCTATGAGATGGCCTGATGCCAGGTAAGCATGTATTGTGAAAATTAAGGTTATAATAGTTTCCTACTGACAGAAGGAACATGATAGGAGGTATGTGCGTGCAAGGCATGCTAGAGAATAAAAAGAAGAGTGGAGAATGCGAGGAACTTGCCAGCAGAGAACAAGCCGAAGGCCAAAATATTGATGCTGAGGAAGCATCTGATAAACCTCATCGAGGTCTTGACAGAGAGAGAAATCTCTGAGAGTATGCATAGAATGATACCTGAGCAGAAGGCCACGAGCTTGATGCTGAGAAAGCACCTGATAAACCTCGCAGAAGATGTGAAAGAGAAAGGATCGTTGAGAATTGGAATAAATTCCCTAGTGATATCATGGATTGGCACGGGGGTGGCCAGAGCACTAAGAATGAATTCCTTTGAGCCTATGGTTGGGTGGAAAGGAAAACACCCACAGTCAGTTAGTTGGCTACAACTTGTAATAGATAAGCATTCTCATATCCTGTGTATTTAAGTGGTAACTGTGAATTAAAGTTGGATATCCTATGAATGTTGCAGGGATGTGCATGTTTGATCAATGGTTATACTATATCCTTTTAATTCTACCTAATTGTGTATTTAAGAAAAAAAGAATTCTTTGGCTTGTACACATAAATGCCTGAGCCCTATGGTGGCTCAATTTAAAATAAAAGAACTGTGAATTTGTTGACCTTGGGCATAGCCTCATGTGTGCATGCCGACACTCCCAGTCGTTCTGAAGGAAGGAGTATGTTAAGCTCAGGAGAGGTAGTGCATGTATGCATAGAGTCTTTGCGAGGTGGGTAGAGACCAAGAACCCCCTTAATCTCTAGAGTTGATAAATGAGCGCAAGGGGTGCGCGAAAGATTTCTCTAAGTGTTAAGTTAAGGAGAAATAACACAAATTACCTAAGTACTTGAGGAGCTGACAAAGCTTAGGAAGGATAGCAAGCTTCAAGCCCCAAAAGGAGAGATCCTTTGATTTATAAGACGAATGGATGAGATTAGTTTAGGAGGAGCCAAAGTTCTTCACGATCGTTGGATCTGGAGAGGGAACATGGGTGTTAACCCTTAGAGCTCTTCGAACTTCGAGGGTCCAGTAAATTGAGCATATTCTCTGTACAAGAGGTGAATCCCTCGAAGTCTCGAAGTCTTGAATTTAATCTAGGTCATGGATTTGAGGATGCCTGAGAACTATCCCGATCATCAGATATATAATATAGTCAGCCTAACATTGACCACTTCGGGAGGACAGAGGTTTGGTAACACCAAAACCCTCAACGTCTCGAAGTCTCAAAGTAAATGTGGACCATGGATCTAAGGATCCTTCGGGATCCCTCACGAACGTACGATAATGGGGACCATGGATCTAAGGATCCTTCGGGATCCCTCACGAACGTATTGTGTCAAGATCATGTGGGGGCCCATGTGTCTAGTGATGGCATTGCCAGGTGTCCCTCTCGAAGTGGAACACACTGGGACCCAAGGGACACTTGAACGGAAGTTACGAGCTATAGATCTATGGGGTCACGTAGATACCCTTAGATCATCAGATTGAGGTTGTGGTCAGCCTGACGCTGACCAACTCTGGGAAAAAAGAGGAGTTTGCATCGCAAAACTCCTGAAGAGCCAGGAGACAAAGCAGATGTGAGCCTTCCAAGCGAAAGGGATAGGTGTCGTCAGATCCTGCACTCCGGAGAGAAGTCGCTCCAAGAGAATCGAAGTGTGAAGGCATGAGGATTTTCAAAGGCTGGAGTCCCGAAGTCATCCCAATCGTTTGTTGGAAAGGGCCGCGTGGCAGAAGATCTGCCATTTCGGAGAAAAGTCACTCTTGGAGAAAAGAGAGTGTGTTGAACAAGAACTCCTGAAGTCCAGAGAGTCGGAGTTCATATGAGTCGTCCGTCAGCTGAGGACAGGTGTCAGCAAATCTTCCATTTTGGAAGATAGCCTCTTCAGAGGAAAGTGGGGTCACATGAGTTGAGAACTCTCGAATCCCGAACTGCCGAAGTAAATCATGACCGTTGATCTGAGAGGGACACGCGTTAGCATATCGTGGAGTCCAGAAGTGCAAACTCCAGAGGAAAGGATGTGGAGAATTGACTAGAAGTTGTCTGAAGCTCCAAAGGTAAGGAATCATCCTAGCCATCCATTGTTGGAACACGTAGAGACTGGATATTTACTCTGGGGGAAAGTAACTCTGGAGGAATTGAAGTGTAAAGGAACGAGAACTCCTGAAGGCCGGAGTGTCGGAGTTCATCACAACCGTCCATTGGAATAGGATGCGTGGCATGATATCTGTTACTTCGGAGGATTGGTACTCTGGAAGAAACAACACGTAGGAACATTGACTACAAGTCGCCTGAAGCGGGGCAAAGGACAAATATCGACCGTTGATCTGGGAAAACACGTGGCGGTCAATCTGTAACTCTAGGTATGGAGCACTTCGGAGGAAAGAAGTGTTTGGAGTGTTCAAAAATCTCGAACACTGAAGTCCTGAAGTAAATCTCAGTCATTGGTTGTGAAAGAAGTGTCGACCGTAGATCTGGTCAGTGTGTGTTCGCGAGCTCGGAGTTCGGTGGATTCAAAGTTAGGTGTGTCGATAACACCCGAAGCCTGAAGCTCCGAAGCACCCTTTGAGTTGGCGCCTGAGCACATCCCGAGGTCATATGAAGGAAGGGGCCTAACATGGAAATTTAGCGCCTGCTATTCAAATCGTTCAAATGGGCCAGGAAAGAGCCCATGGGTTTGGAAGAACCTACACGCTGGTGAAAGGGGAACCTAGAGAGAGTTAAGGGAAACAAAATTTTGATACCCCACCCCTTATAATAGCACCTAGGGGTCGAGTGTGTTACAAATTGGTATCAGAGCATGACAACAAAACTTTGCCTGCTTGGGCTCATGCACGAGTCGTATGAAAATATTTCTGGAGGACTTTAAGGGGTAACACCCTGTCTTACCGCATTCCTAAGAGGCTTAGAAAACCTCTACTGAAGAGAGGAATGAGATCCTTTGCTTTTGATATATGTTTTGGAAATTGACACTGTCTATTGTTAATGTTCCCAAATAAAAAATTTACTTCATTGTGAAATTGTGTGTGTTGTTGTACAGTCATAAGATTTGGTTACCAAGGCTAAGATGAGCCCGTGGATAATATTACTGCCAAACATAAATCATCTGCATAAGTTTCTTGAGTAGAAGGATGTAGATTTAAAATACAGTTTGGATTTTAACCAACGATATTGAATCATGCTAAGTTTGTGACAAAGGAAGCCTAGCATTTATTTGAGAAATGATAGTTGATCCTACGGGAGTGGGATTATGATGATGGACACTAATAGAAAGACTTGGATGTGAACGGATGGAAATGATCCATAGCAGTAATAAATGTTTCTTTAATGAAGGGTTAAACCTTGTATATGTGTATAATCCCTTACGATCGGAGCAATGAGTTTGGTGACCATTCCTTGAAAAGGGAGAGTGTGCGCAGCTCTGAGGTTTCAAGGTGGACTAAGAACGAATTTTGTTTCTAGGTACAAGAATTGTTGGATAGGGTTTTTCTAATCAAGCTGATAAACAAAGATGTAAAAATATAGAGTGATTGAGTGAGAAATCACAACAGCCTCCCTTGCTTGGTGGATTGGAAACTAATCTGCCAGAGTTCTTATGGGAGGAGGAGAGTGGCCTCCGTCCCTGACTGTGCTAAACATATGGAAGAATTCTAGGTGTAATGGTCAAGACCGATCTTGACCTAAAGATACTATGGATTTTTGAACTTGGATACTTAGTAAGTAACATAATTTGAAATTGCATTTGGGCTTTAAAAGAATAGTCCAAATGGTATTAGACATTAAATTGTTAAAATTAAGATAAAATGGTTGACTAAATGTTGATGCTGAATGTGGTAAAGGAAGTGTTGGGGCACTTCTAGAAGCCCAATGGGTTATATTGACATCCAGTGGTTGATGGTAGCCATATAGATATAATTGGAAGCTAAATTGGTTGATTCTGTTACCTTGGGCATGGTTATAATTGCCCATATTGTATTTATAAGTTGGGTAATGTTACATGGATGTTGAGGCAAGAGTATTTTTTTGCTAGTTGTTATTGTATAGAAAGAGAACATAGTTATGACTATGTCTGATTCAACTTCCATGTGGATGTCGTATGAATGACTTCAAGATCACAACTGAGAGGGAAGCTTAGTGTTGTGTGTCCCTATGAGGCTTTTCATAAGGATGGCAACAATATCCTTGGAGGAGGATCTAGATGTCTGATAGGTCCATATGTAAATGATGCAAATGCATGATGTAAGGATATATGTATATTAAAGGCACAATATGGCTACCTTGATGAGTGATATGTAAGGAAAGAATTGCAATTGCCAAGATTAAGTGAATACCATGGATGCATGATTGGCTCCATTTTGAAGAGTCATGAAATTTATCTTTTGAATGATAACTTAAGGGGGACGCACTCCATTCCCTCAGTAAATACTAGTATAAATAAATGAAAGAGTAAATGAGCAAGGATAATCTGTTGTCAGGATAAGAGGCAAATGATTATGCCTTGAGAATCACATGAGAATGATTTTGAACAATCATGAGTTGACTAATTTTAAAGTAGAGATTTATGTAGGATGTGAAATATACCCATGGCAGCTACACACAGACTTTTGATTATGCATATGGTTAAGTACATTATGGATGTAAGTTAAAAAAACCAAAATATGTATGGATACATAATTTGGGTGCATGACAAAGATGCATGTTTATATTCCTTATGAAATATTTGGTAAACAACTAAAGCTAACTCAAGGTTGAGGCCATCACAGATAGTGATGGACATGCAATAAGGAAGTTGCATGCTAAGGGAGTTCCCTATGGAAGAACTATGTGAAAACTCCATCAGGAGGAAAGAGTCAGAACCTTAATAACTGCTGAGAATTAAGCAATGAACTACAATATTATATATATATATATATATAGGTAAGAATCCTGAATTACATTTTGAAAGTATCATGTAATAAATAGAAGACTAATGAATGAATAAATGAGTATGTTTGATTGAATAGGCTTGGTTGAAGCCATGTTAAGAAAAGGTAGTGAGGCCTTTAGAGATAACTCAGCTAGGCTGAAAAGTCCCAGGCGGT
>JASDQU010501554.1:146222-156803 GCA_032191745.1 Picea mariana | reverse complement strand
ACAATCGAGATTTGTTTGTGTTGCACTCATGAAAACATTAAGGATAATGTGATGAAGTGCATAAAGATGTGCTAGGAAATGTCTGGAAATGTTTTATTGTCTTAACGTTATGCACAACATTTTTGAAAGGTAGTTGTATGCCACGGATACCCAAGTAGAGTATGATTCAGGAAGAAAACCATGATCAAATCAGGTTAATCAAGAACCTGACAAAGGAGATGAATGCAAGTCGTTCATCGGAGGGAAGATAGATCACAGTCGTCAAATTGAATTCAATATCCATTGGAGTTAACAGATCAAACACTAGTCATTCAATTAGATCGACGGTCGGGGATCATTGCAAGATGCAAAGGAGAAATTAACGGACGTACTGGTGCACGGCCCACAATCAACCCACATCGTTGATCTCTTCGGGGTGGATGATCAACGACCATGATTAAAAGAGTCGAGCGAGCACTTTTCAGATTGCAGAGATTGAACTCTCCGATAAAGAGAGAGCATATTGGGGTTCCACGATCGCTCTGAAACTCTGATCTGTGAATGATCGGTGGGAGAACTTGCAAGGAACTCACACATTAATGTCGCATAAAACTCGTACTCTGATTGAGTTTTGTGGTTGAATTTATAAAATTGAAGCCTTGTTCTCAATCTAAATTCTCTGTCAAACACTTATGTGTTGGAATTATTATTATCTGGAAATCGTGTGGTTTAAAATCGATCGAGGACTAATATTGATGGCTCACGATCATTGTGGAGATTGCATATGCACATGGGTTAATGTCGAGACATGTACCCATAATTTAAATTCAATATAATGTTGTTTGGAGTTTGGGATACGATCGTAGATCAGACAATGCATATTCATTGCGATGATCCGAAGGAGAGTTAAACCACGAGTTAGTTGAGGTTCCAAATTCCTTAATGGATTTGTATATGGGGGAAGATGGATCTACACCGTCGATTTGAAGACAAGGGATTTAGCCAGGATCATAGCACCTAGACATGGGAGCTAAAAGGATAGTGCCTGAAAATAATTAAACCGAGGTCACAGCTCTCGGTCGCATGGAGAGAAATGGAGTTACTTCAGGCCAGTCAAGGAAGATAGAGTTTAACACTCTGCATTAGACTCGGGTCACGTGGAATGGTTCTATGGGAATAAATGTGCTCATAGCTAGCACATTGGATGGAATTGCTTTGAGGAAATGCATGTTTGCATGAAGGGAAGACGATGGACCTTCCAATGAGGAAGGAGGACCTTCCGAAAATTTTACTTATATTGTATGGATGTCAAAAGAAAGCAAATTTGGGTGGCCATGAGTGTGGGCACCTTGGTTACTAACAAGGAAATAATCCTTGGGTGCATTCAAGAGAAACTTATAGTTTCATATGTGCCAACCTGGGATCATGACCAACCTATAGAAGGAAGCACATTTCGGCTGTAATAATAAACAAGAATGAATAAGTGATGTGGTGAAGAGCTTGGATAATCTCCAACACACCATGGAAGAGTTCTTGTCATAAAGTGTGGCAAACTTGAAATCAATGCAAGGGTGCATTGGGTATGAATGTGGCCACGAATTTTGGCACATTCATTAAAGTCAATTGATACCTGAATTACATTTTGAAAGGTTTGGTAGGATGAAATGACACATAGGTAAGGAATGATTTTTTTTTTGTTTCCTCCCATGTTTATGCAGAGAAAGTCTGAGGGACGCCTCGACTTTAAGGCTTGATAAAGTCTCTGGGATTCTTCCAGTGCGAGAAAACCTTGGCAAGGCAAGATGGATCACTCAAGGAACTATATAACAGAGAAGGGGATGCCCGATCTTGGGCCTAGAGGGTGAGTGACTGCAAGGAAGAGGAGACTCTGATAGTTCTTATAAACTATTGATTTGGATCATGCACACAATGGGTATGTCAAGGAAAAATAGTGAGCCTGGATAACAAGACAGCCATGTGGATACAAATCCACAAATTGCGCAGATAAGTATTGTGCTATATTATTAAATTTTCCTAGAAATTTTATGCAACTGTAAATTTTTTTCACATGAGACTATGATTAATGTGCTTGTTGTCCAAGAATTATTGAAGGCAGGTGACGAAGATTAAGAGTCTAAAAAAGGACCTAACCGAGAAATAAGTTCAAGACTTTTGAAGTGGCTGAATGAGAAAGGCATGACAAGTGTTACTGAAAAAGAACATTGAGGACGATGTTCCTTTTAAGGGGGAGGTGATTGTAACACCCATGTTTCCCCCAACTTGTAATTAATCATTAATTAGGATTACCATGTTGTGGCATGGGAACAATGTAAATGTATTATTACTTGAATTGCCAATAACCAACTGTGGGGGTGAAGCCTTGAAAGTACTATCCATGATATCACTAGAGGAAAGAATGCGAAAACTATAAGAGATCAGTTAATAAGAAAATGATTGGTGGTTGAAAAATCAACTACCCCATGAATGCAAGCATGGTCTAGCTACATAAGTTCAGCCTGAAGTACCACAAGGTCTTGCAGAACTAGAATGATCGAGGTTTCCTTTTGACAGAAGGAACATGAGGGATGTGCGTGCAAGGAACACCAGAGAATAAAAATAAGAGTGGAGAAGGGGAGGAACTTGCCAACAGAGAACGAGCCGAAGGCCACGAGCTTGATGTTGAGGAAGCATTTGATAAAACTCATCAATGTCGTGACAGAGAGAGAAATCTATGAGAGTATGCAGAGATTGAGACCTGAGCAGAAGATCGCAAGCTTGATGCTGAGGAAGCACCTGATAAACCTTGCGAAGATGTGAAAGAGAAAGGATCGTTGAGAATTGGCATAAATTACCTGGTGATATCATGGCTTGGCATGGGGGTGGCCAGAGTGCTAAGAATGAATGCCTCTAAGCCTATGGTTGGGTGGAATGGAAAATACCCACAGTCAGTTAGTTGGCTACAACCTGTAATAGATAAGTATTTTCATATCTTGTGTATTTAAGCGGTAACTGTGAATTAAAGTTGGATATCCTATGAATGTTGTAGGGATGTGAATGTTTTCTCAGTGGTTATACTGTATCCCTTTAATTCTGCCTAATTGTGTATTTAAGAAAATAAGGAATTCCCTGGCTTGTACATGTAAATTCCTGAGCCCTGTGGTGGCTCAAGTTAAAATAAATGAATTGTGAATTTGTTGACCTTGGGCATAGCCTCACATGTGCATGCCGACATTCCTAGTCATTCTGAAGGAAGGAGTTTGTTAAGCTTGCGAGAGGTATTGCATGTATGCACAGAGTCTCTGCGAGGAGGGAAGAGACCGAGAACCCCCTTAAGTTCTAGAGTTGATAAATGAGTGGAAGGGGTGCATAAAATATTTCTCTAAGTGTTAATTTCAGGAGAAATAACACAAAATACCTAAGTACTTAAGGAGCTGACAAAGCTCAGGAAGGATAGCGATATTCAATCCTCGAAAGGAGAGATCCTTTCGTTTGGAAGATGAATGGATGAGATTAGTTTGAGAGGAGCCAAAGTTCTTCACGATCGTCAGATTTGGAGAAGGAATGTGAGCGTTAACCATTAGAGCCCTTCGAACTTCATGGATCTGACGAATTGAGCATATTCTCTGCACAGGAGGTGAATCCCTCGAAGTCTTGAAGTCCTGAAGTCCCGAAGTTAATTTGGGTTGTATATGAGGATGCCCGAGAACTATCCCGACTGTCGGATATACAATATAGTCAGCCCGATGTTGAGCACTTCGGGAGGATAGAGGTTTGGTAACACCAAAAACCATGAAGTCTCGAAGTATTGAAGTTAATGTGGAGCATGGATCTAATGATCCTTCAGGATCCCTCACGACCATTCAATCATGGGGACGCATGCATTATGTCGAGATCATGTGGGGGCCCATGTGTCGAGTGACAATGTTGTATGGTATCCCTCTTGGAGTGGCACACACTGAGACCCAAGGGACCCTTGAACGAAAGTTATGAGCCGTAGATCTCTGGGGTCACATAGATACCCTTGGACCATCATATTGAGGTTGTGGTCAGCCTGACATTGATGGAGTCCGTGAGAAAAGAGGAGTTTGCATCGCAAAAATCTTGAAGAGCCAGGAGCCGAAGCAGATCTGAGTCATCCAAGCCAAAGGGACATGTGTCATAAGATCCTACACTCTGGAGTGAAGTCACTCTGGGAGAATCGAAGTGTGAAGGGACAAGGTTTTCATAAGGTCAAAGTCCCGAAGTCATCCCAGTCCTCTGTTGGAAAGGGACGCATGGTAGAAGATCTACCATTTCGAAGAAAAGTCACTCCATGAGAAAAGGGAGTGTTATTGAACAAGAACTCCCGAAGGCAGGAGAGTCATAGTTCATCTGAGTTGTCCGTCAGCTGAGGATAGGTGTCAACAAATCTTCCATTTCAATAGATAGCCACTTTGGAGGAAAGTGGGGTCGCGTCAGTTGAGAAATCCCAAAGACCGAACTGTTGAAGTAAATCATGACTGTCGATCTAAGAGGGACATGCATTAGCAGATCGTAGAGTCTGGAAGTGTGAACTATAGAGGAAAGGAAGTGGATCGTTGACCAGAAGTCATCTGAAGCTCCAAAGGTAAGGAATCATCCTAGCCGTCCATTGTTGGAACATGTGGAGACTGGAGATTTACTCTCGGGGAAATTCACTCTAGAGGAATTGAAGAGTAAAGGAACAAGAACTCCCGAAGGACGGAGTGTTGAAGTTCATCACAACCGTCCATTGGAATAGAATGTGTGGCGTGAGATATGTTACTTTGGAGAATTGGTACTACGGAAGAAAGAACAGAAAGGAGGTTTGACTGCAAGTCGCCCGAAGTGGGGCAAAGGAAGGATATCACCCGTTGATTGGGGAAAACATGTGGCGCTCGATCTGTAACTCCAGGTACAAATCAATTCAGAGGAAAGAGGTGCTTGGAGCATTCGAAACTCCCAAACTTCAAAGTCCCAAAGTAAATCTCTGTCGTTGGTTGTGAAAGAAGTGTGGACCGTAGATATGGTCCTTGTGTGTTTTCGAGCTCGAAGTTTGGCACATTTAGAATCAGGTTTGTTGAGAACACTCAGAGCCCAAAGCTCCAAAGAACCCTTTGAGTTGGTACTTGGGCACAACCTGAGGTCATATGAAGCAAGGGGCCTAGCATGGAATGCTAAAGCCTGCTATTCAAATCCTTCTGTAACACCCTGTTTCCCCCAACTTGTAAATATAACTGGACTGGCCAAAAACTATGGCAAACTCATAAATGTGAATATGTGATGTAAATGGACCTTGAGGAAGAGGTCAATGAATGTGAATAACATTCTGAATTTATTGCAGGACTGCTGATGAGGGGAAGTGCAGAAAAAGAGACCACGATGGCGGTGGAAGGCACCTGAAAAGGTGGCGTTAACTTCCACCGAGAATTAAATATCGTATTTGGACTCCACTGGCCCGGAGAACCAAAAGCGGCTCGTTGGCCCTGAAATTCAATGCCTCGCAGGCTGGTAGGTGGATGGCTTGATGAGGGATGGGATGCTGAACCACCCATCTGTAGAGCCGTCAGGCCTGATCGGCACGAGGGTAATCGTGCCACACACAACCTCGTAGTGGATAAGGCGTATGGCAGGAGTGATTAGGAGGGAAGATGCAAGGGGAACTCTGGCATTACGTAGAATGAGTGATAGCAGAGAGGAAGGATTGCAACCTTCGCTCTTGGTCACTGGCAGACAGAGAGGCGTAGTCTCAGAGCATCGTGGTCTCAGCTCGGGGGTGGCTAGTGGTAAATCCGCTGGGAGTCGCTACACCTACAGTTGGGTGGAAACAAGCACCCCTCTCAGCAGTTGCTCCTACTTATAAAGTTATTTTTGATAAGTGTTTTGTTCATATTGCATCTTGAAATTCATATGTTGTCATATATGCTCATAAACTGTGAAATGGTGAACAATTACAGTATAAGAATGTTTGTGTAGCGTTTTGATAAGTAATGTTAGATATATGCTTATAACAAAAAGACCACGCATGGCTTCTATTGATACATGAATTTAATTTGGCATGGGTCGAACTAAGTTAGGCTTCCAGCCCATTCTCGGGAAACTATTTACCCGTATCTACCTCCAGAAATGCCCCGGTATAGATCTCTTCACAGAGATTTCCTTCTGAGAAAGGTTCACCAAGAACCCAGGAAAAGGACATGAACGCACAAGTATTATTAACCTTGTACGAGGAAGAATGAACCTCTTAAGGTTCCGAGGTAGCAGTGTAGGGATATGTAACAAATCGATGAATGAGCTTTCGTCGGGTGATCCACGGTCATTCACGACCATCAGATTGACGGAAGTAGTGAGAGCGTTATAGATCTTGCCCTTTTTCCTCTATCTTCATGAACGATGAGGAAAGTCGGGATTGTAGATCCCAAGACCCAGGAGAACATTTGGACCATTGATCTTTCCACATCCACGAAATAGTGGAGGAATGCACAAGGTGGGACAATCTGAGCCGTTGGATCTCATTAGAAATCCCGTTGGCCGTTGGATCAGCTTAAGATGCTTGGAGTTTAGTCTCTGGAGTGTGCGTAGAGAGAACGGATCTAAACCGTTATATCTTGGTCCGATTACCCGTCAGTCGTCAGATCAGACAGGTGTCAGAAATCTGCAGAGAGTCGGGATATTCGGCATCGGGAAATTGGAGTTCCTGAGGTTGAAGGGATTGGGACATCACAAGTCTTGAAATCCCGACGAGATTAGGACCGTCCGCTTGTGGGGACACGTGGCAGAGATCCAGGCCATCGGGGAAAGTCTCGACGAGGAGGTCTTCCATCGGAGTTTGGTTCATGAGGATATCGGAGATCCCGGTGACAAGTTATCTGTGCACTTTGGAACCACGAAACACGAAACCCCGATCAGTGGGGGACAACTGTTGGCACATCAGGGCTGAGGGAAGGCCCACGGTGGAGGCCAGCTGTTAGTGCAGTGGAGAATTAGGATTCAAGGAGTCGAGAATCCTGTGGACATATGTATTGTGGTATTGAAATCTATATAGCCCCGAAGAGGGATAAGACTGCGGTCATGGGGATAGTGGTCATGTGAGCTAGGAGAGCTAGTGCGAAAAAGGGCACGTCGGGATTGAGGAATCGCGAGTCCTGGGGATGTATGCACTTTGGCATTGAAAACCATGAAACCCCGATGAGGGACAAGGCTACAGTCTTGTGGGATAGAGGTCACGTGGATTAAAGGCTTAGCCAGGAGGCTAAGGCAGCAGAGGAGCGTATCGAGATTCAGGGATCGACGAACCAAACGGTTGGGACATCATGAGTGTCGAAACCCTGATGGATGGAGGAGATTCTTTCGGAGGATCTCCAGGTCCGTAATGACTGTTAGATGTGGAAACAAAACTTCAACTTAAGCCAGGACAGGAATATGCTTTAGGATAAGCGGTGAGCAGATCTGGACAGCCAAAGTCCACCCGTCCAGATCTACGACTGAGGTTCCATTTTGGAGTCCCCTTACTGTTCTGCCTTTAGAAGTAGGGGGGGGGTCCGGAATTGGACGCGCAACTCTCTAACGGTTGAGATTAAGTCATCATGATCAATGGTGCTCAGGTGGATCCCGGACCCCTCTTGCCATTCTGCCTTTAGTGGGGGGGGGTTCGAAATAGTGTGGCGTGCGAAGTGGGGCCCCTCCCTATCACGATGACCACCGTGTCACGTTCCCCTCTCGCCACCTATATTACACCTAAACGCGCGACGAGGCTTGTTCTCATTAGCGGTTCTCCACTCCTATTGAGATTTGTTCCTATTGGCCAATTGCTGAACCGGTAGGGATTCAACCCCCCTCGACCGATCGCTAGCCCTGTCAGGGTTCGGTGGTTGTAGAGTCGACCGTTTAGACATTACTGTAGTGCCAAGGCATGAAATCCAAATAGGCACTACATTCAAATTGGACCATGATCATGACCTGCAATCGCATGAGAATGGAGAAGAAGAAAGAAAGAGCCAGTTTGCATTGGGTCTCCATGGTTATTTAAGGGTTCGAGTCTGACAGAGGACCAGAAAAAAATTGATTGAGGTAGTGGGTATGTTACAAAGTGGTATCAGAGCATGGTTACAACACTCAGCCTGATTGGGCTCATGCACGAGTCGCGCATAAACCTCGTTCAAAACACTCCTATGAGGAGTAATCCCCTGACGTAACTCTCTTGTCCAGGATTAAAAACTTGGAAAATGAGAACCCGACTGTGTATGCAAGTGAAAGAAAGTTATGAATTTATGCACAATTTATAAAAATGAATTTAACTCTTGACTAACAGCCAACGTTTTTCTTTTCACTCAAGCGGACGATCAACCGCAGGAATCTACAAACGTAGAGTATGGTGACTCACCAAGAGGTGGGAGAAGGCTCCCACAACAGAGACGAAGAGTCTGATGAGAGAAGAGCAATAAGAACCCCTCCAGACCTAGCCGAGACTATGAGGAGTCTCATGGTTGAGTTGCAAAGCTGCAAGGCCGATAATGAAAGGATGATGAAAGAACAAGAAAAGCAAACTGAAATTAATGCAGTTCTACTGCAGAGCTTATCCGACCTACAGCGACAAATGAAGCATCAACCTGAGATCCAAAATCATGGTCGTGTCAGTGGCCAC
The DNA here is from genome assembly GCA_032191745.1 of Picea mariana. Classification (NCBI taxonomy): domain Eukaryota; kingdom Viridiplantae; phylum Streptophyta; class Pinopsida; order Pinales; family Pinaceae; genus Picea; species Picea mariana. The sequence goes on along the minus strand of JASDQU010501554.1, from coordinate 148,183 downwards.
ACTGAGAGAAGCACATCCAGAAAGGTCCACCCAAGAGGTAAAGGACCAGTGCCAAATGATTCCACTGAGAAGGAAGCTGGTGATTCAGAAGGCTCTTCTAGAAGCAGGACCAGTTCCTATTCTCAAAAGAAACAAAAGAAGCAAAATACTTCCAAGAGTCATAAATTTGAGTAATTTAAAAAGGCCAAACCTCCCTCCTTCAATGGTGAGATAAAGAAGGGAGAGGAAGTTGAGGCTTGGCTACTTGGACTAAAGAAATATTTCAGAGTCCATGATTTCTCAGAGAACTTGAAGGCCTGAGTGGCCACTTTCAATATGAATGGAAAGGCTTCCATCTGGTGGGAAGACCTTAAGAATATGAAAGGGGTCCGCGAGGAGGACCTGTCTTGGAAACAGTTTGAGAAGTACTTCCAGAAGAAGTATTTGTCGGAAAGGTATTTCGACGAGAAGGCTAAAGAGTTTTATGAACTCAAACTGGGACAACTTACTATGGAAGAATATGTCAACAAATTCTTTGACTTACTGAGATATGTACCCTACATCAAAGCAGAGAAGGCGAAGGCACAACGCTTCATCATTGGGCTACCCAAGGAATATCGGAACCGAATTGAATTTGACGAGCCAAGGACCTTAGAAGACACTATAATAAAGGCAACATATTGTCATGAACAATATGGACATCGGGCAGAGTCTCATGGAGACTGGAAACAAAAGAGTGGTTCGAGATTTCAAAAAAGGGGAACAAATCCTCGGGATTTAAAAACTACAAGAAGAACCCCAGAATGAACTTTCCAACTTGGAGTGTACTCCAACAGAACTTTCCCTTGGTGGACGGAAATAAAACTTCTGGACCTATACCAGTAAAGACTGATAACCCAAAGAGGAAACCTTTAGAATGCTGGGATTGCGGAGGAGAGCATCTCCAGAGAGACTGTCCACACTGAAAACATAATAGTTGGAAAATTTATAACATGCAGGAAGCTACCACGGTCAATGATGTGGCAAGGAGCGTGCCACAGATCTATGCAGCCTTGGATAATAACCAAGCTGACCACCAAGCTTCAGTGGTGGAGATAGAAGGTATGATTTTCAACCATTTGGTGTATGTTTTGATTGACCCTGGTTCAAATTTGAGTTATATATCCCCTAGAGCTATTGATAAGTGTAAAATACAACCACAAAAACAAATTAAGCCATGGTTGGTACAATTAGCCACTGGCACCAAAATAAAGGTGGTAGAGGCCATACCAGCCTGCCAGTTAATGTTGGGTAAATTCCCCACCCAAGAAACCCTTAATGTATTACCCCTGGGGTCATACGACCTGTTGATTGGTATGGACTGGTTGGCCACCCATAAAGCCAAATTGGACTGTTACCATAAAACCTTGGAATGTGTGAGCAAAGAAGGAAAGAAGATAACCCTCCAAGGGATCCGAAAACCGGTCTCGATGAGACAAATCTCAGTCCTGCAAATGAGAAGGTATTGTCGAAAGGGATGTCCCCTATATGCAATACAGGTACTGAAAATAATTGAAGGTGCTAAACCAAGCCCCGATGATCACCCTATCCTGAGAGAGTACAGAGATGTATTTCTAGAAGAGGTACTAGGTCTACCTCTGAGAAGAGACATTGACTTCTCGATAGAACTCGCACCAGGAGTGGTGCCGGTGTCAAGAACACCCTACCGGATGAGAATGCCTGAGTTAGTTGAACTCAAATTGCAATTGAAAGAAATGATGGACAAGGGTTATATTCGACCCAGCGTGTCCCCATGGGGAGCACCAGTCCTGTTTGTGAAAAAGAAGGATGGCACCCTTAGACTATGCATAGATTACTGACAACTTAATAAAGTAACTATAAAGAACAAATACCCCTTGCCTAGGATCGATGATCTATTCGATCAGTTGGGAGGTGCGTCTGTTTTCTCAAAGATTGACTTGAGGTCGGGATACCATCAAGTC
>JASDQU010501554.1:105359-129872 GCA_032191745.1 Picea mariana | reverse complement strand
AGACTCATTCACTCTAGGTTGCACTGTGATTAGTGCTGGAGGAATGGCCTAGTTAGGTGAATGGTCCAGGCGCAGAAATCAGGGACAATTATTCTTCTATGTTTGGGAAGAATAGTCTTGTTAGACCATGGCTGATGTTTTTACCTTCCGAGGGAAGATGCTCTTCCAGATCTCACAGATGTGAGAGGAGGAATGGCTCATATGACAGTTTGTATCACGATATTGTTTATGCAGGTTGATATCAAATGATATGATTGTTGTGGAGACTATATATCTCTGGACAATAGTTGTATGCTACGGTGGTGGATGTGCTCCACTGGTAGTGACTGTGTGTCACTGGTTAGTAGCTATGTGCTACTATGATTGGTTGTGTACCACTGGGTAGTAGTTGTGTACTACTATGGATAGACACAATTATGTTCTATTGGATGGCGTTGTAGTAGTTGCATGCTATTATCTGATTGCCATGGAGACTACCACTAGTGTTGGAGATGATTGCTAGCTAGATGGATAGTCAGTGTGCTGGTGGATAGACATACTCCCTGTGGAGAATGGTCTAGGTTGACAGATTGCTGACATATCATGGACTGGTATTGTTGATGATTACAGTTGCGTGAGACATGCTCCATGACATAGACCTGAGAGAGAGCCCCTGAGATGGGTGTGTGGTTCCTATCCGAGACAGAGATGGAACGTAGTGATAGCCTCCTCCTTACAGAGAGTTGAGAAGAACTCCAGATGATTCTCTTGTGTGACATAGTGAGAAAGGAGATCTGCTGAGTTGGACGTGCTTGTGGCTGAGCACAAGGTGAACGTGTGAATTTCAATAGAGCTGGGTGCATCATCATGAGACAGAGATGAAGACGATGTATTAGCCTCCTCTGAGCAGAGAGTTTAAATGATGAACTCCAGATGACTCTCATGTGTAATGCAGTGGGAAAGAAGATCTGTTGAGTGGACGTGCCTGTGGATGAACACAGGTGAACGTGATCCTAGTCACTGAGCACTAGTGAGTGTGGTTCTCCTGTGAGACACAGTGAGATAGAGATATGGACATCCCTATGGATGTGCCCCTAGTGGCTGAGCACTAGTGGGTGTATGAGATCCCTTGCTATATTGTTCAAAAGTCAGACTTACCTGTAACCCTATTTGTAATGTAAAGGGTATAGGTTGGCCCCACCTTAATGTAAAAGATAATCAATGTAAAATATGATTAATATAAAAGATAATTAATATACAAGATAATTAATATGGTAATTATTAATTATATTTTGAGTTATTGAGGTCGGCCCTATTGTGCCAAAAGACACATCATTTGATGTGACAAGTCTTATATAAATAAAGGTGAATCCTCATTGAGGAAATACACTTATCATTGTGTCATCTCATGATTTCAGAAGTTGTGGTCTGAAATTATGAAAATTACAGCCCCCTCTTGTATGCTAGGTTTGGTGATGGTGTGGGAGGCCTTTCTCTTGAGGAATATAGCAAAGGATTGGTTGGGTTTTCTTCCCTTGTTGAGAAGGGTTTCACAGGATACTTCTTGTGTACTTTTGCATGGTTATTCTTCTTGTGATCTTTTTTTGCTGCAGTAGTTATGGTTCAAGTAATAGCTAAACATAAAATTTAAAGAGGATACATGAGCCATAGCTCATTGAAAATCCAACATGGAATCAGAGCAGGTCCTGAAGATGACCAATGCACAATTGAAGAAAGGTTGCTAAAACCTTTACCACTGATATAAGAAAAGAAGGCCAGACTCCTTTTTAATTTTCTGTGGAGATTTGATGACCTCAGTCCAGCCATAAAGAGGTACCAGGTGAAATTTCCAGTTTGCTGTTTTTCTTGTTTTGGACAGAATGTAAAAAGGAGACCTCACAATAGTGACACCTAACAACAGCGTTGATGACACCTAACAACAGTGACACCTAACTGGAAGGTTTCAGCATGAAGTACACAGCAGTGACACCCAACAACAAACCTATGGCAGCCGCAGTGATTCCTAACAACAGATCCGTAAGGCTGCCACAGTAACCCTCTAACACCCAAAGGCTGTCGCAGCCTAGAAGAGAAGGGCTGGACCCCTTTATAAGGTTCTGTGGCAAAGTTATGTGGTGAAGGAAAGGGCCGGAGCCTAGGTTCTGTGGTAAAGTTCTTCCAAAAAAAAGCAGCCTTGGAGGCAGTGTTGAAGGAATTTAGGGCTGCCAGGGAGCTTGGCCTGCCTAGGAGTAAATGTTGGGTGAGTTTAGACAACTAGTAAAGGGCTACAACATCAACTACCAGGAGGGCAGAAGGACTGCTTATGTACAGGAGCTAAAGCAACAACTTAAAGGTAGTTTCAGGGCTATCCTAGAAGTCTAGGACAACAAGTCTAGTGGGCTGCAACAGCTGGCTTCTTGAGTGATTTTGGACAGCCCTTGAGGGCAGATTTTGAACAATGAAAGAGGGATGCAACAACACTATAACAACAACAAATTCTGGGCTTGTTCTGAAGCTGTCCTAATGGGAGAAGGTAGCAGGAGAAATGAGGTATACACCTGAGCAGAGTTAAGAAGAAATTCTGGGAAGTCTTAAGGGCTAGTTAAATGACATTACAAACCTATGACAACAAAGTTACTAAGATCCGGGGACAAGTCAAAGTCCTGAGTTATATCTACACCGTTCTATTGCTCCATCCTATCATCATTTGGTGTCATACATATTGATGCAAGTGTTTAAATGATGGTGCTGGTGTATATCCCAACAAACATAGAAGGATATTGATGGCTTGTCTAAAGTGCATTGAAGATGTTGACCAAATTGAAACCCTTAAAATACAGATCTAAAGACAAGATGTAACAGTGTTGAGTAGCAGCAGAAGCTACAAGGATAGCTACTACATGACCTTGATAAACTAAAACAGTCATAGCAAGTTAGACCACCAACAGAAGGGCAAAATTACTAATATGTGATATTCTCATATTAGATACATCAGTAAAGATTGATGCAGACTTCGACAGAAACTTGTGTGGTATAAGTGGCTACAAAGCAAACAAGCAAGGAATGTCATTGATTATCATGACATTGATAAACAAGCAGAACCTCCACTGGTGTACACTCTTAGGTATGCACTTATATATATATATATATATATATATATATATATATTATTTGCATCATTGACATAAGGGTACTTGCAGGTGGAAGGCACCCTTGATACAATCATGGCCCCAGAGAAGTCTCAGTGCATCCAGAAGAACAACACATTGGAAGTGAAGACTCCAGGAAGGTTAACAACAAAGGAAGATGCTTATCCTTCAAACTTCAGAGGGAGTTACTTGACTTAGAAGGAGTAAAACTAATTGAGAAAGAGAGGCATTATCTTCTTCCTCTTCAGCAGTCCAGTGGGAGATAGCCATTGATACAGTTGATCCAGTTGTTCCAGTTATATTACCAAAAACCTTACAGTAGGCCATAAAAGGCCTATCTTGGCTTAACAAACTCTGCAAGAGGCAGAAAGACATGTAGCTAATGAAAGTGTCGAGAAATACAAAGCGAGATCTATAGCCAGACGATTCTCACAAACAGAGGGAGTGAACTATGAAGAGACATATTGATCCAGTAGACCGATGCACTTTCATTTGTACCGCCATCCATAAGTTGGAAACTGCATCAGATAGATGAATTCTTGATGAGTTTGGATTCCAGCAAAAGTATTATTGATCCAAACCTATACTTTACATTGTTGGTGATGAGAGCCTGATTCTGATGACTTATTCAAGAAGCCGTGTTGCTGAATACAAGCAAGCCTCAACCTCTGATTTCGAGATGAAGAATCTAGGTATGATGCAGTACTTCTTGGGACAAGAAGTATAACAGAGGACTAATGAGATTTTAGTATAACAGAGGACTAATGAGATTTTCCTAAGTCAAGGAAAATATACAGTGAATATTACAGAAGTTTAGTATGACAAAATACAAATCCATGTCTACATCGATGATGATAGATTTTGTTGAATTTAAAGCAGTTGCAAGAGCCTGGGAGGATGGAAAAGACCCTAGCCGAGATCTAGGGCCCCCAGTGCACTCCTGGGGTTCTTGGTCTGGGACCAAACAGTCAGAGCCATGGCAAAAGACCCTTGTAAGGGCCCCCAGTAGATGACTGGGGTTCTTGGTCTGGGACCAAGCAGTGAAGACCTTTGTGAGGGCCCCCAATAGATGACTGGGGTTCTTGGTCTGGGACCAAGCAGTTAAAGTCCCTAGATATGTCTAGGGCCCCTGGACATGTTCTAGGGTACCCATGTCTGGGGCATGGGTTGATCCTTGGTCTTGTACCTTGGTGGATAAGACCCCATAAATGTTTTGGGGCAACCTGGTCCTTGATCAGGCAGTTGTTGGTGTATGACCCTCTTTGAAGGTAGGCATGACCACATTAGGGATGTATCCCATATGCAGTGATGATAAAGTTAAAAAGGTCACCTTGAGAATTATATGGACATATGTAAACCTCTCCTAAACCCTCCACCCTTGGTTTCTGGGCTTGAGTTTGTTTGGGGGTTATGTTTGGTTAATACAAGAAATATTTTAAATTGTAAATATATTTAATTAATATTTATATTAATTAAATATATTATTTTTTATCATTATTTATTTTATCTAACCCTCACCCAAAAGTATAAATTAAGACCCCTCCCCCTTCATTCTTACACTCACTTATGCTCTTCTCCTTCTCATAGAAGTGGCGGATTGCTCCCTCCTTAGAACAGATCTGTGACCTCCTTGCAACAGTCTTGCAGCCTCCCTGTGACAGCATGTGGCCTCCTTGAGACAGTCTCCCTCTGTTAGCAGCTCAGCCTCTCTTCTGATTGTTGTGTGAGTGCTGAGGGTGATTTTTACCCTTTCTAAAAGTGCTGATCTTGCTGTCCTCTTTGACTGTCACCAGCCGACCCTCCTCCTTCTACCAGTGATCTCATTGCAGCCTGCCGTCCCCTCTTTTAGGACAGATCTATGACTTTGAAGGCCACGATACCTTAGAAGGGAGACTAATCTGGCAGCCGTCCCTTTCTTTTCTGGTAGAATTTTTGTGTGAGGGTTTGGGTTTGTGGGTGTGAGGGTTTCAGGGTGATTTAACAGTCCATTGCTTCTCTTGGCAAGAGATCTTACCCTTGAGGTAGATACATGATTCTGAAATTTTCTGAGCATATTCTCAGTGGCTCTTCATCTCTTGTGTGGGGCATGAACTCCTTCATGGATCAGAGGTAAGAAATCACAGGTAAGCTACTTTATGATTCAGATCATTTTGTTTTTGTTTAGATCTGTTCTGTTTTGATCATCCTGGAAATCGTTATTGATTAATTGGATCTATTTACCATTGTTTAGATTCGACTCAGAGCTGTTTGTTTAGATCTGCCTTATCTTTGATCATTCTGAGAATTGTTATTGACTAGATCTAACTCTTCTAATGACTAGTTTAGAACTATCTATCATTGGTTAGATTTAACTTAGAACTATTGTTAGATCTGGTTTTGTTTTTAATCTAATTCAGAAATCCTTGAGATCTAGCTATCTTGGAAATAGTTTATTTTGGATCAAATCACGGTTTATATTCAAAATCAAAACTACAGTTTAGATCTGATTGTTGGGCACACTCAGAATTTGTTTAAAGGTCCAAATCTGATTGCTGTTCACTTTCTGTTTCAACTATTTAGCTCACTACAGTTCAGATCTCCTATTGCATTGGTTTTCTGTTCTAAGCTTTGATTTTTTGCTGTTCTATATAACTGAAAATATAAGAGACTGTAATTTACTGCTTTACTTCTCTAATTCTAACAGATTTGACGAAAGAATAAATGATGATGATTTAGACGAGATTGATCCACATGTGTACCGATAGCTGATTGGATGATTGATGTATATGGTTAACACCAGACTTGATATATGCTATGCAGCGAATGTGCCTAGTCAATCCATGAGTCAACCAAGACAGACTCACTAGATAGAAGTAAAGCATGTATTGAGATATATACGAGGCACAATTGGATATGGCCTGAGATATGCCTCCAGTGTGAACTTGAGTTTGCAGGGATATGCCGATACAGATTGAGCAGAGACTACAATAGACCGGAAGAGCACATGCGGTTGTTGTTTTACCATGAAGTTTTCCATGGTTTCCTGGTGCCGCAGGAAACAAAGCTCTGTGGCCTTGAGTACCACAGAAGCAGAGTATATAGCAGAGTGTGCGAAGCAGCGTGGCTTCACAAGCTTCTGACAGATTTACTTGATCATGAGATGGATTCTATGATGATAACTAGAGTTGTGTGTAAAGCTCATTGAGAACTCAGTGTTTCTTAATAGATTGAAACACGTTGAGATAAAATATCATTATATGAAAGACATGTTGCAGAGGAAAGTAGTACATGTGTAGTATCTTCCTACACATGAGTAGATTGCAGATATCTTCACCAAACCGCTTGCTAATACGAAGTTCGAGTACTTCTGTGAGAAACTAGCTTGGTGGAGATTACCTCCCTAGTTGAGAGGGAGTGTTGATGATTATAGCCAGAACGAAGTTTGAATACTTCTGTGCGAGACTTGGCCTGATGGATAATGGCTCCCTAGCTGAGAGGAGTGTTGATGATTACAGCTGCGTGAGACATCCTTCAGGACACAGACTTGAGAGAGAGCCCCTGAGATGGGTGTGTGGTTTCTATCTGAGACAGAGCTGGAACGTAGTGATAGCCTCCTCCTTACAAAGAGTTGAGAAGAACTCCAGATGATTCTCCTGTGTAATGCAGTGAGAAAGGAGATCTGCTGAGTTGGACGTGCCTGTGGCTGAGCACAAGGTGAACGTGTGAATTCCCATAGAGCCGGGTGCATTGTCATGAGATAGAGATGAAGACGATGTATTAGCCTCCTCTGAGCAGAGAGTTGAGATGATGAACTCCAGATGACTCTCATGTGTAATGCAGTGGGAAAGAAGATCTGTTGAGTGGACGTGCTTGTGGATGAGCACAGGTGAACGTGATCCTAGTGGTTGAGCACTAGTGAGTGTGGTTCTTCTGTGAGACGCAGTGAGATAGAGATATGGACATCCCTATGGATGTGCCCCTAGTGGCTGAGCACTAGTGGGTGTATGAGATCCCTTGCTATATTGTTCAGGAGTTAGACTTACCTGTAACCCTATTTGTAATGTAAAGGGTACAGGTCAGCCCCACCTTAATGTAAAAGATAATTAATGTAAAATATAATTAATATAAAAGATAATTATTATAAAAGATAATTAATATGGTAATTATTAATTATATTTTGAGTTATTGAGGTCGACCCTATTGTGCCAAAAGACACATCATTTGATGTGACAAGTCTTATATAAATAAAGGTGAATCCCCATTGAGAAAATACACTTATAATTGTGTCATCTCATGATTTCAGAAGTTGTGGTCTGAAATTATGAAAATTACAACACTCTCTTGTGTGCTAGGTTTGGTGATGGTGTGGGAGGTCTTTCTCTTGAGGAATATAGCAAAGGATTGGCTAGGTTTTCTTCCCTTGTTGAGAAGGGTTTCCTAGGATACTTCTTGTGTACTTGTGCATGGCTATTCTTCTTGTGATCTTGGTTTGATGCAGTAGTTATGGTTCAAGTAATAGCTAAACAAAAAATTTAAAGAGGATACATGAGCCATAGCTCATTGAAAATCCAACAGGTATTTTCCTAAGGCACAGGTTGTGGCCCGATTAGGAAAATGGTTCAGGACTGATATTCTCTTGAGGCACAGTTATTGGCTCGATCAGGTTGAATAGTCCACCCCCTAAGGACATGACGTCCCAATTAGGGTGGTTGATACGAGACCGATATTTTCTAAGGCAATATGGGTAGAGATGGATCTCTATGGTACATATGACCCAATTAGAAAAATAGTCCGAGACTGACATTCCTGTAGGAATGGTCTCTGTAGTCCATGGCATGGCTTTCAACATCTGTTGGGACAATCATTCTTCTAGGACATATGTCCGGATCAAAAGAATGGTCCTTTTATCACTCTGGTGAGGGAGTGACTTATTCAACATCATGCCCGATTACTCAGGTGGAGTATGGCTTCGAGAGATGATGCTATCAGATGATACTGATAGTGGTGATGTAGCTCGTTAGTTGATCTACGTGATCATGAGATAGCCTGTGTGGCTATGATGATACTACCGGTTGAATGGTCTGTTTGTGCTCAAGACCATTGCATTTAATACCTCCCTAGCTAGGAGGGAGTGTTGATATTATGGTAGCTACGGGAGGGATTAACCTCTACGTGTAACCTTGATGAGACTAGAATATTTTGGGAAGCAAGAGAAACCCTAAAACGTTGGATAATAACTCTAGAAGACAAGTCGACTCAAAAGAATAATTAATATTTGAGTATTGGCCTCTAAAAGAAGAAGTCGACCTGGACAAGAGACAAAGAGCACTATATATAGAGGGCGCTTGAGTTCATTTGGTCATTCATACTCTCATAACTCACACAAATTAGTGGTGCGCAAGTTTGGAGAAGGAATGCAGCTGCAACTACTGGAAGTGGGACTTTGGCTTTTGGTTATGGTTTGGACTTTCTGATTTGGTTATGGTTTAGACTTTCTGACTTGGTTATGGTTTGGACTTTCTATTTGGTACGCTAGCCTTGGAGAGAGATACGCTACCTTGGTTAGCTATTGGTTTTAAGGTCTGCTTCTAGAATTATTCTGTCTGTCAAGGTTAAAGGTGCTCAGGGGTGGTTGTGTGCCTATGGTTGAGTGACAATATTGCTATATTGTCTGGAAAAATGAGCACATCTCTTTTATTCTAACATTTTCCAGGGTAAAATCCTTGTGTTATCGTGCATGCTTCTATTCTATTTCTATTCATATATATTTGCATATTCACTATGAATAAATTATAAATCAGCAAGAAGTATTTTAAGAAATATTACAGATCTGAACTATATTTAAATTTCAAGATGGTATCAGAGCCATGGGCGTGTAGTCACTTAGTTTTGCAGCAAGCTTGAGCTCACACAACGTTCTTGGAGCYGACTCCTTAAAAGAAGACAATATTGCATTGAAAGCCAAAACATAGAAAGGGAAAAGATTCYCTTCTCGAAAGAAATTCTCTATTCAAAAGGAGAAAGACAGTGGTGGTTACAAAGGTGAGTTTGACATTTCAAGGGTGAGATGCTTTAACTGTTAGAAGAAAAGTCACTTTGCCAGGAACTATCCCAAATCGAGAAAAGGACATAAGGGTAAGTGTCACGCTGCTGCTGCTGCTGCTGAAGAGGAAAGATCTTATAGGAGGAAGCCTAGAGAGGTTTCTAGTGATTAGGAAACAAGAAAAGAATATTACCTTGTTTCAGCTCTCACAAGCACTCTGACATATAGTGAAGAATCTTGGTTAGTGGACAGTGGTGCCTCTAGGCACATGAAAGGGAACAAAGATAGTCTAGCTAACTTTAAGAATGTAAAGTTCTCTTCTCAAGTTGAGCTGGGAGATGATGCGAGCTATGCAATCAAAGGAATTGACTCAACATCATTTAAGCTAGATTTTGGATTGATATTGCATATTGAAGATATCTTATATGTTGTAGGATTGATGAAGAATCTTATCTTAGTTGGGATTCTGGAGGATAAAGGTCATAGGGTGATCTTCATGGAGAACAAGGCTCTTTTATGGTCCAAGGATACAGAGCTCAGTTCAACCATTGTTATTGGAATTAAAGGAGGACTTTATAAAGTCCTAGGGCACATTTTGGCACTAGTTCACAACATTGTCAGTTCTTGCGAACTATGGCATAGGAGGTTTGGGCATCTTCACTTCAAAGCGCTTCTCGGACTTTAGAAGATGGTGAGTGGTATGCCTACTTTTCAGTTTAATCATAATAGTATTTGGAAAGGTTGTATGCTAGGCAAAAACATAAAGAAGTCTTTTCCAGTCAGCAATAAAAGGGCAAAAGTGATCTTAGAATTGATTCATTCAGATGCATGTGGGCCTGTGTCCACATCTTCATTAAATGGGTATGTGTATTATGTGATTTTTATCGATGACTTCTTTAGGAAGTCATGGATATACTTCATGAAAACAAATAATGAAACTTTTAAAAAGTTTCGTGAGTTCAAGGCATTAATTGAAAATCAAATTGGAAAACACATTAGAATCCTGAGATTAGACAATGGCGGTGAGTATGAGTCTCTCCAATTTGAAGACATCTGCAAGGAAGCATGAATCAAGAGACAACTTACAGTTTCATATAACCCCCAACAGAATGGGGTAGCTGAGAGAAAGAACAAAACTATTTGTGAGGCAGCTAAAGCAACGATGTGTGATCATGATCTTCCTACTTCTCTATGGGTAGAAGTTGCAAGTACTGCTGTTTACATTCAAAATAGTGTAAAATTTTCAGACCCCACCCAGTTTCAAGTCTCACTGAGACTAATCATAGTTTAATGCCCCAAGGGCCAAAACCCAGTTTTATGACAAGAACAATTTCTCAGCATCTAAACAATTCTCAGAAATGAAACATGAGGATTCTGAACATCATTAAATGCAGATATAAATAATTCTATCAGCAGCACACTAACTCAGAACTTAAGTGCACATATATTTTTGGTCTAACATTGACCCTGGAAAAATCCACAAGGGGAAAACTAGCGAGAGGGGCTTTTTATTATTTTCAGAGCTTAGAGAAATTCTTTTGTTACAGCGGAAATATGTACAGCAAAAACATCACAAACTTATCTCAGAAAATGAGCCAAAAATCCTCTTGAACAGTCCCCAAGTCAGCTCCTCGATTTCTGTGCAAGAAATCTGTACCACAGTACGACTGTCACAACATTTAATTCCAGCAATTCACAACAAATTATGGGTTTGCTGTACGGAAATTCCAGCAATAAGTGTGCCTCGATTTATGTGCCAACCTGCCTCGAAATGCATGCACCTCCTTTGCTGTACGACCTCACCAAAATCCGTACTATACGGCCCTTTGCTGGTTGTACTCTCTGCCTCGATTTTTGTGCTATACTTTTGCAGTGGAATGCATGCCAATACTCAACAAATTTCCTCTCTTCTGCTGCTCGACTTCTTCTCTATCTCTTGCTCTCCAAAACTCATGAAGAATAATGAAGAATGGGGGGCGCCTCCTTACCCTAATTGACCCACTGAGGGAAGTTGAAGGGTTTCTTAATCCAATGGTCAAGATTGAATTAGATGAGTGGCTGAGATGTAATGTTTATTAACTCATCCCCTTCACTTAAGTTATAAAGTCACTTTTAATTCATATCTCATGAATTAAATGACTAGGGTCCACTTTAAACATTTTCCCATCCCCTAGGTGCCTAGGGGATGAGAAACACTTGCCTAGGTACATTTTAAATATTTTTAACAAATAGAAGCCCTTGTGCTATTCTGGGAAATGAGACTCCAGAGGAAGCATTTACAGGTGAGAAACTAGACGTGGGGCACTAAAGGATCTTTGGGTGTCCTATCTACATTCATGTGCCAAAAGATAAGGGAACCAAAATGGAACCATCTGGTAAGAAATGAATCTTTGTGGGGTACATTGAAACATCCAAGGCCTACAGGATCTATTTACCTGGTGAACGACATATTGAGGTAAGCAGGGATGTCTCATTCCATGAAGAAGCTACTTTTAAACATTCCAAAGAATTACAGCTTGATACAAAGATGGAGGAGCCTGAAGCTTCTCAGGTACAGGTTTCAAAGTCATCCAGTTCAGATATGCAGAGGGAGTTAGATGAGCCACTAGATCTGGATGATCCTGTGGAACCTATAGAACATGTAGAGAAACCTTTGAATGCACCTTAGTCTAAGAGGAAACTTTCCTGGTGTAGAGAGATTATGCAGGAAGCAAAATCACATGGTGCTCCATCAGGTACCTTCAGGGAAAGTAAAAGACCTCAAAGGTTTGTAGACTATGTGACACAGATGTCTCAGATTAGTAATGCAGAACCCACCACATTTGAGGATGCTGCTCCACAACAAGTATGGAAAGATGCCATGATGGAAGAATAGCAATCTATCATGAAGAATGATGTGTGGGAAGTGGTTCCTAGGACAGAAGGAAAATCAATGGCCACCTCCTAATGGTTGATCAAGATCAAGCATGCACTTGATGGAAGTATCGAGAATTACAAAGCGAGATATGTGGCTCATGGTTTTTCTCAAAGGGAAGGCATTGACTATGATGAAACATTTGCACATGTTGCAAGGTACACTTCCAATAGGACCATCATATCCCTTGCTTCAATTCTGGGTTGGAAACTTCACCAGATGGATGTTAAAACAACATTCCTCAATGGTCATGTTGAGGAAGAGGTATATATAGAACATCGAGAGGGATTTGTGATTCACACGAAAGAATCCGATGTGTGCAAATTGAGAAAAGCACTGTATGGGATTTAGCAGGCACCAAGGGCATGGTATTCGAGAATTGATAGTTATCTTTAGAACTTGGGGTTCTCCAAGAGTGTTGTAGATCCCAACCTGTATTTTAAGGTTGTGAAAAATCATCCCTTGATATTAGTGTTATATGTTGATGATCTGTTCCTTACAGGAGAGGAACATTTGATAGCCCAGTATAAGAGGGAGCTCACTTCCGAAATTGAAATGAAAGACCTTGGTCTCATGCATTATTTCCTTGGTCTAGAAGTGTGGCAAAGATCATATGGGATCTTTCTGTCTCAAGGAAAGTATGGAGTTGAATTAGTGCACAAGTTTGGTATGTTGGATTGTAAATCCATGTCTACTCCCATGGTATCCAACCTGAAAAAGTTGAATGAGTCAGATTCTGGATTAGACTTGGTGGATCCAACCATGTACATGTAGTTGATTGGATCTTTGATGTATCTGATTTATATAAGGCTAGATATTTTCTTTACAGTGAATGCCTTGAGTCAATTCATGTCTGAACCAAGACACAGACATTGGGTTGCTGCCAAACATGTGCTCAGGTATTTGAGAGGGTCCATTGCATTTGGACTCAGATACTCTTCTAGTGGTGGAGTGTTGCTTCATGGGTATGCTGATTCAGATTGGGCTGGAAGCTTAGTGGACTGAAAGAGTACTTCAGGTTACTGTTTCAGCTTAGGTTCTGCCATGATATCTTGGTCCAACAAGAAATAGAGTTCAATTGCGTAGAGTACAACATAAGCAAAATATATAGCAGCAAGTGTTACAAGCAGAGAAGCAATATGGCTGAGAAAACTGTTGTCCGGATTGTTTCAAGAGAGGCTAGAAACAACAATTATCCATTGTGATAACCGAAGCTCTTTGAAGCTCACAGAGAACCCAGTCTTTCATGACAGGTCCAAGCATATTGAGATGAAATACCACTATATCAAAGACATGGTCCAAAAAGGTGCCATCAAATTATAGTGCATTCGTACTGATGAGCAGACAACAAACATTCTAACTAAGCCTCAGTCCTTTGGAAAATTTGTGCACTTCCGGGACAAGCTTGGTGTTGCTGAGAATGTCTCCCTCGCTGAGAGGGAGAGTTAAAGTTTGCAGCAGAGTGAGTCATTCTCCAAGACTGCCTTGTGTAGGTTGACTTGAGACTTGGAGAAGAGCCTTATTTGAGACAAGGCAAAAATTCTTACGAGCTTTGTATAAGCAAAAGCCAAGACAAGGGTACACTGCCGACCAGTCTTATTTGTGACAAGACTGAGTGACCTCATGTGTTGAGGTATTGCCTTATGTAGGCAAAAGTGGTGTGTGAGGTTCTCCTAGGCCAAGCAATTGACCATTAGTGGAGAACTAGATGGTCACACCCCGAGACAAATGATCTTTCTTATACGTGAGATGCAAATAATGTATATGTGATGAACTAGTATGATGGCACATGCGACCATGGATGCCACAAAAGACTTGTGATTGCTGGAAGAAAGAAGAGCCGAGCCTGTAGAAAAATCGAGTTGTAAAGATGAGCTGCAAATCGAGTCATGCAAAGATGAGTTGTCAAAGAGTTGAGTTATCAAGTTCGAGTCGTCAAAGAGTTGAGTTGTCAAAGTCGAGTCATGCAAACTCAGTTGCAAAACAAAGTTGAGTTGTCAAGTAGTCTACATGTAAAGTCGAGTTGGTAAGTTGAGTTAACAAAGTCGAGTTGACAAGTTAACAAAATCTGCATGTAAAGTCGAGTTGGTAAGTTAAGCTACAAAGACGAGTTGTCAAGTCTGCATGTAAAGTCGAGTTGGTAAGTTGAGTTACGAAGACGAGTTATCTTAGTTAAGTCAAGTGATGAAGACGAGTTTCAGAGTGAGATATGGGAGAAATAATTATTATTAATAAGACTCCTCAGCGCTTGACAAAGACACATTGAATACTCGTTGAAGCCACATCGAAGAAGGAAGCTCTGTTGCTCGTTGGATCTTTGCAGCAAGGACGGTTTGTTTTCAGGTTTCGGGCTGCAAACTTCTACCAGAATTTGAGCTAGCTTTAAAGCTAGATCTGGACAGCAAACTCTCATGGTTGTAAGCCTATGTGGCTGTGGTAAATTTATATCTGCTCCTAGCTCATTCATTTGCTAATAAGAAAGATCATTTGTTGGTTTTTTCCCTCAAGCTTGAGAGGGTTTTTCCGGGGTAAAATCCTTGTGTTATCGTGCATGCTTCTATTCTATTTCCGTTCATGTATCTCTGCATATTCACTGTGAATAAATTATAAATCAGCAAGAAGTATTTTAAGAAATATTACAGATCTGAACTATATTTAAATTTCAACACCCACAAGATCTATTGTCGAATTTTCTATTAAAAACATAAATTGCTGAAAACATTGTAAAAGTTGCGATTCTAAATCGTTGGTCTGCCAACGAGTTGGCTAGGCAGGCTCATAGGTCCACTGACATCTTTGATGTATTAGATTGATTTTAGGCTCTTGGTCTACTAGTTTAACTTTACTACTACAGATAGATGATGGTGTTGCATTAGTGCAAGAACAAATAAAATTTCAGCCAATCGATAATACTCATGTAGTTAAAGCCTTAAAAAATAACCACGGTCTATATGAATTAGCCATTAGTAATTTAGATCTAGAAAAAAAATATGAAATTTTGTTTGTGTTCACTCCTTGTTGATACGTTTTAGCCCCTCCAATGTCATCAATCTTACTATTTGAGTGTTCATATTTAAGCTGAAAATTGTTTGTTAAAACCAAGCGGGGATAAAACGATTGTTTATAAATATATATAGTGAAAGTTAAAAGATTACTTAGGAGTGAAGGCCCCTTAAAGCTATTTGAGATGCTCCATTTTGACAAGGAGAGGTGGAGTGGTAGAATATAAAAGAGGCATTGGCTCTCTCCCATCCTTTATGATGTTGGTTTTATCTTAGTTAATATCCATGTTATTTTCTTTTGTAACTAGTTGAATATGCAAATTGTGACTTCTTTGTATTTTGTTTTTCTTCCAATCATTTATACTTGTCAAAGAATTACCTTATAAGGTGATCCAACTTCTTCACGAATTTTTCTTTAAAATGAGAGCAAAAAGGAGTGTAAATGTGTGCTAGTCACACATTGTGTAGAGTTATGTTCTATCTGCCCACCTAATGTTGCTTGATATTTAACTCATTTGAATCAATCTTTGTTTATGCCTTCATATTAGATGTACCGTTTGAAAGAGGTATTGTTCTAATAAGATCTGTTAGATCACCTTAAGAAGTGCATATAGTTCTCACATTAACCATTATTCATGCTAGTATAACTATCACTAGGGACTATTTGCAAAACTAGGATCAATTAAGAGCATTACCTTTGATTGCTTGATTTAATATGCAAAACATACCTGTTTAATTAAATTAATCTGTTGGAGTATCATCTGCGTTGTTTTTTCCTTGGTCTTGCTCAATGGTCTCTTTCCTTGGTGGGGCTTATTATCTCTCGGATTCTCCCTAGAGGAAAAGTCCCAACCTCTCTAAGGGGAAAACCTAAGTACTCAACAGACAAGCTGCCAATTGTCACTTCGACAGCCTTGCCCCTCACTTCCAGGTTCAGAAGATGGTTTCCTATCTAAGGGGGATTCCCTATACTAGATCCCAAGCCTATTGTTTAAGTGCAGGTGAGTGAAAGGGGTAGGATTAGATTATGTAAATGGAATTGACCAAAAATGCTTAGGAAATCTTTTGAGACTATCAAATACCAAATGGTGAAGTGTTTACAAACATTTATTATGTTATATGCATCGGAGGTTCATTTGTTCAGAGTCATTTTTTCCATGATGCAAGTGCTTGTGAAATCAAAGATATTCTGGGCAAGACACAAAAAGAAAGTAAATGAGTTCTAGTCAAAAGGTGTGCCTTGTGCTATAGCTATCAAATATACTTGTAGGCTTGAGTACCCACGGTACGAGAGAGTAATCGTCCCGAATACTAATTTTGGCACACTGTAACAATCCAACGGTCAAATGGTTGGTTTTAGGTTGCCTATGGGACCTCTGATATACCCAAGGGTACGTGGAAGTAATTTCTGGGTTCAGGTGCTTTCTAATGAAATTACTAGAATGGGTACCAACAAGGGTTACAAGGACTTCCAATTGTTAATTACTCTAAAACCAAATATCTAAGCAAACATATAAGATATAGATTACTTTACTGGAATTATTAACTCTTTCTTGCAGCGGAAACTAGAAAAGTAATCACACAATGCATAATTATTTTCTGCTCTTCTAAATCAGTGCATCATTGAAATATCATTAGAACTTACAAGAGCTCCCTGATTGGGAAAATGGCTTTGAGAAAATTACAGACAAAACAAGAAGACTGAAAACCCAAAATCACCTCAACTACTGCCTCTGCAAGTCTGTTGTACAACTTGTTGCTGTACGGCCTATACGACCTCACACGTGCAAGTTGAACTATTCACACATGAGATCTCTTGCTGCTGCTTGACTGTATGGACCACACGTGCGGCCTGATGAAGCTGTATGACCTCACACGTGTGGATGAACTGTATGACCTAGTAATTAATGCTGGTCTTCTTTGTTGAATCCTCCTACTGAAATCTTCTCACTAATGGCTGAAAATGAGATCTTTGATTTTCTCATTTACTCACATGACTTGTGAATAAATGCTCTCTGTGTCTTTTTCCTTTGCCCTCTCTGTCTTTTATAACTTTGACTTGAGCCAAATCCCTAATCTCAATGGTCAAGATCAAACCCTGAGATCAATGGCTCTCTTTTAATTAAATCACTAAGTGACCCAACTTAGTCACTTTATTAATTAAAAGTCACTTTAATAAAATACGTTCACTTTATTAATTAAAAGTCACTTTAATAAAATACGTTCACTTTATTAATTAATTAATAAAGTCAACTCTAGAAAAAACATAGGATACATTAAATGACGATTTCCACAAGTAGACACCCTTGTAGAAATACTTGTCTAAGCTACAACCACTAATATCCATCTTAGCGAGGAAGGTATTCTCCACCACTCTAAGCTTGTCTCGAAGGAAGATGAATTTTCCCTTCACCAAGGGCTTGGTGAAAATGTTTGCCAATTGCTCCTCTGTAGGAATACATTGGAGCTTGACTGCTCCCTTCAACACCCTGTCTTTGCTGAAGTGATATCTAATCTCGATGTGCTTTGATCTGTCGTGAAACACTGGATTCTCTGAGATTTTGATGCAACTCTAGTTATAACAGTGGATCATTGTCGGCTCAACCTCTTGACCAAACAATCCTGTGAGTAGCTTGCGAAGCCAAATGGCTTCACAATTAGTTAGAATGGCCGCCATGTACTCGACCTCAACTGAACTCAGTGCTACTGAGGTCTGCTTCCTGCTGAACCAGGAAATGACTGCCGACCTTAAACTGAAGCAACACCCAAAGGTGCTCTTCCGATCTGTATCACTACCTGCCCAATCTGAATTTGAGTATCCCTGCAACCTCACACCATCTCCATCAAGGTATTGCAATCCATATCCTACTATGCCCTACAAGTATCTCAACACGTGCTTTGCTGCGATCCAGTGAACCTCCCTCGGCTCCACCATGAACTAGCTCAAGGTGTTGACAACAAAGCATATGTCTGTTCGAGTGTTGACCAGATACATCAACGAACCAATCAATTGCCAATACTGTCTGGGGTCTGCCAACTCTAAATCTGAAGAATCAATCTTCTTCAGGTTGGTCATCATCGAAGTGGCCATCAATCTGCTATCCTCGATCTTGAATCTCTTCAGTATCTCAAGAGTGTACTTCCCTTGTTTGAGAAATATCTCGCCTGATCGTTGCCAAACCTCAAGTCCTAGAAAGTAATGCATTGGCTCGACATCCTTCATCTCAAATTCCGACGCCAAGTCTGACTTACATACTGCAATCAACTTCTTTGCTCCTGTCAGAATAAGTCCATCCACATACAACACCAAGATGAGGGGCTTAGATCCAACCGACAAGAAGTATAGGTTGGGATTTGCCTCACTCTTAGTGAAGCCCATGCCCTGCAGATAATTGTTAATCCTGTCATACCAGGCCTTGGTGCCTGTTTGAGTCCATACAGGGCTTTCTTCAGCCTACATACATGCGTCTCTCTGTCATGAACCTCAAACCCCTATGGCAGCTCGATGTAGACCTCTTCCTCCATAACTCCGTTGAGTAAGGCGGTCTTCACATCCATCTGATGGATTCTCCACCCCATCTCATAAAATATAGAAAGTACAACTCGGATAGAGGAGTATCTAGCTACAGGAGTAAAAGTCTCCTTGTAGTCTACTCCCTCTTTCTGAGAGAACCCACAAGCCACAAATATGGCCTTGTACTTCTCCACACTGCCATTTGCAACATACTTTACTTGGTAAAGCCAATTGGAAGTCACCACTGACTTCCCCTCTGGCCTTGGCACAATCTCCCGGACATCATTCCTCATGATGGAGTTGTGCTTCTCCACCATGGCATCTCTCCACACCTGCTGGTTGGTTGCTTCCTCAAAGCTGGAGGGCTCTGAGTCTATGATGCTGGTCATCAAAGACATATACGTCAAAAACTTTCGAGGAGGCCTGCTCTCTCGAAATGTGGTCCTGGGAGGATCAACATGCTCCCGAGCATCCTGTAAGGTATGCTCAAACCACCTTGACTCCTTGACTGAGAAAATTACAGACATAACAATAAAACTGAAAACCCAAAATCACCTCAACTGCTACCTCTGCAAGTCTGCTGTACGACCTGTACAACCTCACATGTGCAAGCTGAACTGTTCACATGTGCAATCTCTTGTTGTTGCACGACTGTACGGACCACACGTGCGCCCTATTGAAGCTGTATGACCTGCTACTATACGCCCTCACACATGCTCGTCTTCTTTGCTGAATCCTCCTGCTGAAATTCCTTGCTAATGGTGAAAATCAAATCTCTAGTTTTCTCACTTACTCCTGTGACTTGTGGATAAATGCTCTCGATGTCTTTGTCCTTTGCCCTCTTTGTCTTTTATAACTTTGACTTGAACCAAATCCCTAATCTCAACGGTCAAGATCTTACCGTGAGATCAATGACTCTCTTTTAATTAAATCACTAAGTGACCCAACTTAGTCACTTTAATAAAATACGTTCACTTTATTAATTAATTAATAAAGTGAACTCTAGAAAAAACATAGGATCATTAAATGACGATTTCCACAAGTACACCCTTGTAGAAATACTTTTTTGAGCTACAGTCACTAACACCATCAACGTGAGACAAAGGCTCAAGCCCCTGAACTCTCATATATCCATGCATGTATTTCTCCCAAGCCACAGTTGTATATGCCCAACGACAACTAGTTGTCGTTATTTATAGTCACCGGTGCAAGAGTCTAGCCTAAAATTGACTAAGCGTCTTGCCCAACAAATTGCCCACCATCATGATATCCATCATAACTTGCATTCTTCACTTTAGAGAAGATAGAAAAAATTGAGAAAAACGAAGATTGATCTTAAAGTAAGCGTGACTTTGAAAGAAAGGACAAAGTTCAATTTGAGACAAACGCCTGGAATAAAATTCAATGTGCCACCATTTATCTCTTTTTATCACAATCATCCAATGGTATTTATAAAGCATAACATCCAAATGCAAGGGTCATTCTATCATTCGATTGATTCCTCATTTACGAGAACATTTCAAGTATGAACAAATTATCATATATGGAAAAATAATGTAAGATGCCTATGCACAAATTGCTAAACCAATGTCAGAGCATCGTTCATAAGGTTAAATCCTTACAACTAGTCATTACCATTTGTCCATGCACTAATAGAATTTTCAAAGAAAATACGAGATCCAACATAAGCTATGTCATTACCATTTGTCCATGCAGTAATAGAATTTTCAAAGAAAATTCGAGATCCAGCGTAAGCTATGTCCAAATTTCTTCCAGTGTTTAAACAAACTACTTGCAACCATTAATGGTATGGCAACCTTCACACAACATAAATTATAAAGAATTCAAAATAAAGTTTGTGTAATATGTGCTTGGTTTGTCATGAACACATTAAAACCATACATCATTAATTAATAAAGTGCCATGTGCAATCATGAGACCAATGCGATTGTTGACCATTCAATTGGATAACAAATGAAACGTTAATTTTAAAGTGCAAGTTTTCAAACGTGATGTCGAATAAACCCCCAACGAACATATATATCAGAATCACAATAATGAACCGATCTTCCACGCTATCCCAGACCACGGTCGCGATAATTACGCCATATGAAAAGAGCAAGAGAAATGATCTTTCAATGAGAAATCCTTTAAACTTCAGTTTTGTTGATTGGCCCTACTTGCCAGCGACAAAGTCAGAAGTGGTTTGGATATTCACACAAACATAGGTTACTGTTGAGTTTGCAAGTTAGACAGTGAGTTAACCTGTAGATCGTGTCAATGAAGATACTAACCATCATCATGGAATTTCTGCATATTCACTCCGGGCATCAGAGAAATGATGGTTCATGATTACCATATGAACTACAAAACCCTGAACATGTTGCGATAGATGACAAACCTTACCATCTCTAGGTGAAATCAGATTTCTAGATGTGCCTCTGCGTATCTGGCAAGGGATGATTGAGTCGTACGGTAGATGTTGAAGAAGGAATTTTAGGGTTTAGATATGTTGAATGGTTTCCGTCCAAGCTCAGAATCCATACCCACCAGGACTATATTGTTGGAAGGGAATGCGATCTGGCCATTGGTGGCTTCAAACTCGCCCAGATCGAATATATTTGCAAAACACACCTTTTTAAAAAAAATTGGAAATCAAACCCCGAGTATGAACTCTGAAACTTTGATAAAAGAATGTTCTGGGCATCAAATGATGATTGGGGCAGATTCGAGGTGATTAGTGTGGAAGAAAGATAACCCACGTCACTGATCCTGAAAATTGATTGTGCAAATAATAAATTGGATTGATCATGAGACTGATAGATGGCTCAGATCTGCACAAATAACAAATATTTTCTAGGGCTCGGGGAATGTGATTAGTCAAAAAAATTTAAAAACACTTAGATAGCTGGAAAAATTGTCATCGTAAAAATCGACTAGCAAATTCATATCATAAAAAAATTATTTTACGTTTAAGCTCAATAAATAAAAAAAGATTATGGTGAATTTTTTTTTAGTGGGTGATTGGAAATTTTTCTTGGAAGACGAGGCCTGCCATTGGGTCATGGAGTCAAGATGTTCTATTGTTTATTAATAAAATAGTGAACTGGTGTTTTCCCTCTCCATTGGCTAGGGGAAAAGCATCAGTTCTTGGGAGGATGAGGCTTGTACTAAGGGGGTTGAATCAACCTTTGCTAACAACCTGATACAATGAAAGTTTTAAGAAAATCTAGATCTAATAAAGCAAAACTATAGAGCCTTTCCTTTAAATAAATCCAAATTTTGAAGAAAATAAATTGAGTGGAGGGTTAGAGTTACCTCCTAACTCTCCAGCACAATGCTAACTTGCATCACTCTCCTCTTTAACAACAAAGATCTCAAGAACTCTCCATCAAGAAAATATAAAAAACCCAAGACAAATGAAGCACAACCTTAGGCAAGAAGCTCTTCCTTTTTTATTCTCCAAATCACCCCCCTTTACAAATGAGAAGCCTTTCTCTTTTATAGATGAACAGGAAGCTCCAAACCGTTTACAAAAACCATGGGTAAAAACAATACCATGGGTAAAAACCATTTATTCCAACAAACTTGAGCAAGATAATATTTTTTAATGTGCTTTGACAATAAAATAATGATTTTCCTTCTTAGACAAGGTCAAGTCACAATAAAATAATGTTTTACCTTTTGCATCCCCTTTAGTAGAGGGTCAAAATAGTCAAATAAGCCCAACATTTTGCTCGATCAATGAATTAAATCACATGTCAATATGTAATTCGCCGTTCGACTTAAATTGTGATATTAAGCATGTGCTCAAACAGAAAGGGGGGTGCTCCACATGTCCAATAGGCCCAATAACACTTCAATGTGTAATATCCACCTAGGATAATGAGTTTAGCCTCTTCGAAAATCATTAATTCATAGTTCCAAGTGACAATTTCTTAGTAAACACAACACTTTAAATTAAATTTGACACTTGCCTAAGTCTTACCTAGGGAAACATTATTAATAGTTTTAAATAAGTCCACTCCTAAGGAAAACCTATATTTCCTAAGTTTTTTAGGTGAAGGATAGGAAATTAATGAGATTAGTGATGAAAGGGAAAACGAGATGATCCATGTGATGACCCTCAAAGTGTTAGACATGCATAGGTCATCTTTTTTTTATCTTTTTTATGCATCTAGCTTTATTTTAGCTAGGTGTTTTTTAACAGTAGCCTTCTAGGGGGAGCTTTACTACTTCGGTCTGCACATACTTCCCCTTTCTTTTCTTTTGATTAATCATTATTTTTCCTAAGTCCTTTTTTTCTTTAGATATGCATTTTTCTCTTAGGACTTTGAAAGGGGGGTGACCATAGTGAAGTAGTTTGAACTTTATTTTCTTTCTTTGACTTTGCTCTTCACCCCTTGGCCTTTATGGCTTTATTTGATCTAGGCTCTCAATTTTGACCTTTCCTTTTAAACTTTGAGAGATCATTCATGACRTGATGCTATTTTTTTAAATGTGGATAGAAATGAGTGTTACTTAGGGCAATGGAAAGTGCTTAGTATGGTTAGGATATGGATTGTGCTATCTAGTCTAAACACCTAGTAGTACGAGTAATCTTAGGGTTGACACACTTCTAATAGATAAGATGTTCTCCATGGTAATACGACGCAAGTGAGAAAACTTTGTACGTTATGACATCCTAATCAACCGTCATAAGTTAACCACAACTTCATGACATGCTAGGAGTTTATATCATCATGTCTAAGTAAATATTACACATGGAGTATCTATGGAATGACTTGGACCATCAAGGTGTATTTGAGCATCTGAAATGAGCACATTATGGTTCATCAATCTGGCATCATGTCTCAATTGGAGAATAGAAAACTCTGATTCTGGACTTGATGAGAGATGCATGATAGCTCATGTAGTCAAGTACATGATACTGTTGTAAGGGTATCCAAAGGTTGCTACCCTTGAGAGGGTAACATGGCCCATATGCCGTCTTTTGTTTTGGGTATAACTTCTGTCCTTTGCCCTTTGACCTTGAATTTTGCCTTTTTGGGCATTCCTTCTCTTTGTTTCCTTTGAATTTTATGAATTTGTGGATTGTTCCATGCAATTTATGGAGTTTAGGAGTACTCACCCTTGCCCTTGTTTTGTGTCTCTCCATCACAACACATGGTACATAACAAGTCTCTACCCCTTTGTTTAATTTATTTTTGTGTTCCTACTATTCGGATTATTTGTCATTACTATGAGTTGGATGATCATATGATTTTTAGAAAGCTATCTCTCCCTTACTCATTTTCACAATTTATTTATTTATATTTTGCAGTTGTAGCATTTCCCATTGTGTTTTGTGCCTTTCCCTGGTAGGTAGCCTCATCCACAAGTCATTCTCCTCTGCCATTTGTATTGTATTTATAATTTGTGTGTGTCAAACCCTACATCAGTCGTTTGTTTCTTTTGTGCCATGTCATTGTTGACCCCTCTTGCCCTTTGTTTCCTTGACATTTCTTGTAGTCACCTCCAGTGCCTTGGGAACAAGTTTTCTTGTTCCTTTTCTCCTTTTCTATTTTTTTAGTGACAAATCCTTTGGTTCTTTTCTCAAATGTTTTCCTTAAAAAAATTGGTAGCTTAGTGCTCCTCCTTGCTCACTTCAACCTCTTGACCTCCATTTCGACCCCTTTGATTCTCTTTTTGGCCTCTCCTACCCTCTTTGGTGTTTTGGCCTCCCTTTCAAATTCCTGATACTCCTCTATGCCCCTCAACCTCCCTTTTTGGTTTCTTAGCACCCTTTTTGGTCTCTTGACCTCCGTGTAGCTTCTTATTCCTCCTTTTTGGCTTCTCAACAACCTTCTTAGCCTTTCAACCTACTTTCAACTCTTGTTATTCCCATACCTCTTCTCTTTCTCCAAAATAGGATTTTTGTTGGGACACTTAGC
>JASDQU010501554.1:90729-101359 GCA_032191745.1 Picea mariana | reverse complement strand
AGGGTTATTAGCCAACTCATTAGGGTTTTCTCTTGCTTCCCGGAGTCTTCTATTCTCGTCAGGTTTACACGTGGAGGTAAATACCTCCCGTAGCTACCATAATATCAACAAAGACCTGGTTCAGTATGAGTTCTTTGGCTGAGTTTAAGGGTTGCTTTAGAACGAGTCAGGACAAGGTCAGATCTCATCCGTGGAAAGTTTCAGGAGCAGTCGAAGTGAAATTTCAGACCAGTTATAGGCATGTATTACAAGTATATCTTGTGCAGTTTCAGAATTTCTTTGAGTACGAATTACAGAGGTGTGTAAGCACTGTACAGATCTATCTTGAGAGAAGATTTCTGGAGTAGATAAGCTAGCCTTCAGAACTGATTTTAGTGAGGCACCAAGGGCAGTCTTGACCTGCGATTAAGGGACTATTTTGAGGCAAGTTTTCAGGGATCATTTGGACAGCTATTGTGCAGACCTCAGGAGACAAGGACGAGTTTTTACTGCAGTGTTTTGAGCAGTGTCAGGACTGCAGAAGACCGAGTTCTCTGGCCATGATAGAACTTTAACTTACCCAGGCAGTATCTCTAACCCTGCTCATACAGATGTAGCCATTACGATAAACATAGTGGATTTGCTATTTGTCGATTATGAGATCATACCTCCTACAAGTGTCATTAGCAGTAAAAGCGCGCAAATATATTCTATGTTATTCTTGGTGCCATTAAAGGAAATTTGACTCATTCATGAGTCTAGACAAAGTAAAGTGGATGACGTCAATCTGAAACATAAACAAGCTAGAAAAATCAAAGATGGAGATGATGTAAGATGTTGCAGACTCTGGAGCATATTGTAATTACCTTATACAAAGCTGGGAGATTGGATGATGCATTGAAACCTTTATAAAGAACATGATCTCGATCTTACAGCACCTACATATGTGTTGCTGGTCTTTGCGAGGATGACAGAGTAATGGTAGTTGTAGAATTGTTTAGGAAATCATTGAAGAAAGGTTATGATCTCAAGATCTTACTCGATGACAACATTTCCTGTTTGTTAGCAATGATGGGAGAGATTACATATCAATTCAGTTGACAACACTAATAGCAAGTTCTTGAGATGTTCATTAATAAAGCCATCCATTATCTATGAAAAATCGAATTTCTGGAGTGGGGATTGTTTGATTTTGATGCATAAACTTGAGCAGAATATACTCATCCGAGTACACAGTTGGAATTTCTTGCTGTATCTCCAAGAGAACTGAACCACTAACAAAAAGGGTCAAAGCATAGACAACAAACAAGTGTTACAGCAGGCTGGTCTCTCGGAATATGGAAAATATGGTGGTAGTTAAACATATACAAAATATGGCTTTGGAAGCAGCAACAAGCTACAGGTGATAGCTGGCTACAAAGTGCAAGGTGAGTCTTCAGCCCAAGCAAGTTCAAGGTAAGTCCAGGTATGTATTGTTTGCATTTAATCACTGAATTTGAAATAAGTGTGTATCTACTAAAGACAGCAAGAAGAGCTATGATTATTTGCCTTTTGTATTTATGAACCGGTGTCCTACAAGAGTACTATCAACTGTATTTTGGTTATATGTCCAAGGAAGTTGTGATCTCAGCATATACTTGTTGTAATTGATGTAAGCTGGGTCATTTTCCCTGGTCTGGGAACCCGGCAGTTTGTTTTGGTAAGTTGGACCATTATCCCTGGTACGGGAGTTCAACAAGTTCTCACTTGAGTCATGTATTACTTCTAGGTTGGGTTATTTTCCATGGTTTTGGGAACCCAGCAGATATTTTTTTATTTTAGTCAGGCCATTGTCCCTAATACTGGAGTCCTGAAATTGTAATTGAGCCATTGTCCCTGGTACAAGAGCTCAATAGTGTTATGCATGTCATTTGTAGTATGTGTCCGAAGAGAAGCCCTGGTTAGTGGAAAGTAAGATCACCTGACAGGAAGCATAACCTGGTAAAAGTCTGACTCATTTTTTCATATTAAACTTGGTACCGGCACCAAGTATATCTTGAAGAGATACGACACCAGATCAGAGTCAAAGGATCTTGCAGACTCAGAGGGAGCCAGTTTGCTCATGCAGGGAGGCAGACATATTATGAGACTCAGAGGGAGCAGGTGTAGCAGTCCCAGCATGTGAGTTGGGCCATGAGATTCAGCAGGAGCAGGCATGACATCAACTCCAGTGTATGTAGAGGCACTCCCAAAGAGGGAGGCGGTACTACTTCTAGAGAGAAATTATTGAGTCACTTTCAGAGACAGTGGACGCCACCATGTATAGACAAATGACTGGTTCGTTGATGTATTTGACAAACACAAGGCCAGATATATGTTTTGTCGTGAACACATTGAGTCAGTATATGGTTGAGCCGAGACGTGTTCACTTGGTTGCGGAAAAACATGTATTGAGGTACCTGAAGGGTACAATGGACTATAGACTATGAACTCTGATACGGTTCGGATCGTGAAGGTTATGCAGATTCAGATTGGGTTGGTAGTGTTGCAGACCGGAAGAGTACATATGGAAGTTATTTTAGTTTGGGATCGGCTATGATCTCATGGTTCAGCAGGAAACAGTGTACTGTGGCGCTCAGTACAGCTGAGGCAGAGTATATAGCAACATGCTCAGCTAGCAGCGAAGCAGTGTGGCTTCGGAAGTTGCTTGCAGGATTGTTTGATCTCGAGTTAGATGTGACTTATATCTGGTGTGATAACCAAAGTTGCATAAAGTTGTCCAAGAACCCTGTGTTTCATGACAAGTCAAAGCATATCAAGATCAGGTACAATTATATCAGAGATATGGTGCAGAGGGGAGCAGTGAGGCTCCAATATGTGGCTACAGATGAGCAGGTAGCAGGTGTGTTGACCAAGCCTCTGTCACGGGTGAAGTATGAGTGCCTAAGGGGCAAGCTTGGAGTGGTCTAGAAGGACTTCCCTCGTAAGAGGGAGTGATGTGTTACAGATGCGACTCCATGTAGCAACATGGTATAGTGTGGACAGTAGGTTATCATGCTCGGGCACTGACTATGTCACCAGTTAGCATGACCTCACACAAGGTCAGTGTACGTGAATCCTTTGAGGAGGGTGTATTTCCCAACGGATCCTTCGGGGAGGGCTAGAGGGCCAACTGTGTGTGTGGTTGGAGGTGTTAACGTGGATCCTTCGGAGAGGGCCGGAGGGCCAACCGTGTGGGAGGTTGGAGGTGTTAACGTCGATCCTTCGGGGAGGCCGTAATCCCAGTGATGTGAGACAACTAGGTGGATAGTGTGTGCGCACTATTTTTGTAAATCGTGAATCCTTCGGGGAGGGCGTCATGCAGATCCTTCGGGGAGGGCATGTGTTACCAATGATTTAATCTGGTATCCCGGTGTGCCAACCAGGAGGACTTATTCATTTGATAGCGCAGTTTTGTATGCATTGGTTAGATTCCATATGAGACTTAGTCACCTCGTTACCTAGTTCTACATGAGAACCCTGATCCAGTGTGAGTTGGATGGTTCTATGGGAGAACTAGTTGCCTAGTTCTGTGTGAGATGGAAGAAAGTCTTGTCATGATTGTTGTGCCCACTAGTGAGATGATGTTGATGCTATCCTGGATGCATGTTGTCTGTGGTTACAAAACGTCTTGTGATATATAGATTCAGTGATGCCAACAAGTCAATGGTCAAGTGTGCAGACATGCAAAAGTAGTGTTGAAGATCATGCCAGAAGAATACCTTCCTTGCTGAGAGGGAGTGTTGAAGTTTGAGCAGCTGCGGAAGATATTCTTATTGCATTTGATCAAGTGAAAATCCTAAGAGAATAATGCAAAAGCACTTATGTAAAGTCGGATCCATTGATGTATTGTAAAAGGCAGATAACAAAACCCTAAGAGTACAAAGTAAAATTATAATTGTCAAGTCGGCTCTATTAATC
Organism: Picea mariana; assembly: GCA_032191745.1. Lineage (NCBI taxonomy): Eukaryota > Viridiplantae > Streptophyta > Pinopsida > Pinales > Pinaceae > Picea > Picea mariana. Next base: position 97,441 of record JASDQU010501554.1, on the reverse strand, counting down.
CATGGCAAACGGCAACATCAAATTAGAAAGTGACATGTGTGCAAGTCGGCCCTGTTTTGGGAAGTCCATCTCCTATTTAAAGGAGGCTAGGTGCCTCACTATAGATTATCCCTTACTCACCTTTATCTGAGGTCTGAGGAAGTCGATTCATGAGTGCAGGGCTGAGCTCTTTCTAAGGTGTAGCATGGTGCAGGTCCAAGCTCATTTCAATTGCAGGTTCGTGGTTACTTGGTTGCAGACTTTGGTGACAGGTCTGAGGGTATGGGACAGCAAGTCTGAGGCATATCTACTACAGCTAGGGTTTCTGGTGTATATGTGATATTTTGGCTTATCTCTCTTGGAGAGAGTTCTGTATTGACATTGTACTTGGTTGGCAAATCTATATTGAAGAAGTTTTGATGGGTTTTCTTCCCCAAGAAGGTCTCCCATGATAAATTCTTGAGTACATTGTGAATGTCTTTCTTTCAGTGATCCTTATGCTATAGTTAATGTTCTAATGAATAAAATTTAAAGAACACTAATGAATACTAACCACTGTTAACAGCTTAAGCCAAAGTTTCAACACCTATTTGTGCATGTTTCTATAGATTTCTCTTGATAGACGAGCTTGAGAGCCTAAGAGATGGTGCCCTAACCTCTTCATCCTATTTTTGGCATCTATTTGGAGGAGTTATAGTGTTAGTGTATGTGCATCTAACCACCTTGACACATTCTTCTAGGCCATTCAACTTTGGGAGGAGTATTTTATTATCCAAATTGGAGGTCATAACCACCTTTGCACATCTTCCTAGGGTGCACCTCTCATGGATCATTTTATATATTATATGGCTTGGTCAACGTGGTCCCATGTCACGTTCCTCAATGGCGCACTATTATTTGGGAGTTGGTTTTTTTATATTTATGCACATTGATCTATGCTTGACACACTTATGGAGGACACCTAACTACCATTGGTGCATATTCCCATGAGATTACTATACGAGGAACAATGTTATCAAAATCAGATCAATCATCGAAGCAATGGACCCTAAAAACTAGTAACCGGACCAGTCACCAAACCGATGGACCCTTAAAACTACTAATCAGACCAAAACCAAAAAAAATGAACCACCAATAAATAAATAAAATATTCAAATTGAATAAAAATACATATATTCATGTACATCCATGTGAATCTGAACCATTGGACACAAATATGCAAAGTTTTCTCATGCATATAAAAAGGGTGCATTTAACCAAAATAGGACTAAGGGCAATCCATATTTGAACCAGCATACATAAACAAAGAGGCTCTATATGGCCTCTAGAGTTAAAAAAACAACATGCTACAACAAATAACTGTCAATTTTCACATGCAACTCCATGTGACTAATTTCAAATATGAAAATTGCGTCCTAGTGAGCTAATAGTAAACCCTAGTTGTTATCACTGAACAACTTTACACTGAAATTACTGACTGAAAATATAGCAACGGAAACAACAAGATCAGATTTGAATCATCAACACATATGAGACACAAAATTTATGTTCTGTAACTCTTGTCAAATTCAGAAATTCTGAGGGCAAAACCAACCCTCTCAATAGCTTACAAAAATCACCAAATCCGAGGACAAAACCAATCCTCTCTACAACCATATGAGACAAAACCAACCCTCTCAATAGCTTACAAAAATCACCAAATCTGAGGACAAAACCAATCCTCTCTACAACCACAAAATCAGGAAACTTCCCAGGACAAATCCCAACTTACAAATCTATTGCAGACGACCTATACGACCTGCTAATGTCACAATTACTGGTGTTGATGTTAGCATGTACGGACCTGCTCGTGCTTAAAAGAACATGTATGGACGTACGTGACTATCCTTCTTGGAACCAGCGTACACACTGTTATCACCACAACATATTTTCAGACAAGATCCAAGTCTCAGGAATTTAGCAAGAGCTACATCGTCGCGGAAGCTTGATAGTTTGGAGAATTGATAATTTAGAGGATCGGGACATATCTGGCGGTGTATGGACGAATATAGCGGAGACGCAAAAGGTATAACTCGACAGACTGTCGATTATAAAACGACCCAGATCAACGGTTGGAGCCCATATCAGGCGATGAACTTGCACGGGACTTAACAATGTAAAGGCGGACCGGGGAAAACCATTGTGGTTTTTAAAATGGACGCGCGGCGCCTCAAGAGATTCATCAGGGTGAAAGGCGGGTTGCCTAAAACCACTTTCGCCAAAGCCCCGATGTCACATGTTCCAATATGTCAAATCAACCAACCATAGGGCAGGCGACAGCTAGTCAGAATCACCTTGTTTCACTCGTTCGGTACTTCACAACCGTATGATGTCAGGTGAATGTCACCGTATAATGAACTAGTTAGCTAATCATTTGAAATGGATTAGCCAAGCGTGGTAAACCAACGTACCTGTAAGAGAATCTATCAGTGATTCATGATTGGAACTCTATAACTATCGATTCTTAAGTATGGAGGCATCATCTCATCCATAAACGAAGTAATCTCCAATTTGCTCGACTATTTGATCTCTGTAGGAACATTTTGGTGTCCACAAAATTGGGATACATGGAAAAAGCTATATCCAGTGAAACTAGTCATCCAGGCAACATGGCAGATTTACCCACGAGTAAGAAAGAAAGGGTAATTGCATGCATATTAGCGACTAAATTCCACACAAAACCTGCTACAGACTCAAAATTGGAAGTCAAGCTAAATCCCATTATGAGGGATCTAGTCATCAACAGGCGAGTTGTAAAAAAGAAACGGAGCAAACGACAGAAGAAAGAAACTATAGCTGAAACGGCTAAAAGTGTCGAAGAGAATCAACGGGTCTGGTTGGATACTCTAAAGGAGGAGATCGCTAAGCTAAAAGGAACTCTCAAGTGGAGATAAGTACATTCCAGCAAGTTTTAGATAGATGGCACCTAGATATGATTAACCTATTCCTAACAGTCCCTCTAAAATAGGGTAACGGTTATTATAAATCATTCCTCCTTGTAACTTATCTCTAGTTTTAGAACGATGAGAAGTCTGAACGTTTTGAATTCCACGAAGGAACCTTCTCTATATATATAATATCTTGAAGATATAAAAAACATGGAGAAAAGAGGAGCCTGGCCTTTGTGCAGGAAGACCTTTGTAAATTTTGGGGTTAGAATGAATATATAAATGCAGAAGCGAATTTTGGACTGTTTATGAAAAGATTCTAACTGGCGGTGATATGAGTCTTGTTTTCCCTTCATAGTATGTGTTTCCTGTGATCTTTATTCCATATGCATTTTTCTTCTGTTTAAATTGGAGAGTTTAAAGGCCCAGAACTCATCATTTGATGCTCTTGGCTTAGCAATTTAGACTATGTTTATCTTCTTCTGAACTAATTTAGAATTCATTTCTATAATGCTCTGATGTAGTTATATGTTTCCTTTTCCTCTGATGCCATGCAAATTTTTCAGATATAAACTCAGACTCACTACTTGATTTAGCCTTTTCATCTTAATAGTTCCCAGGTTTAGCAATGTATTGTTTATTCTAGACTCCATAGCCCAAATGTCATCTTCATTCCTCCAGTCATTTTATCAAAAAACCCCGAACAAACCAATTTCCATAGATATACCTAGTGACACGAGAGAGCCCTCTCTGAGTTGAGCAGGCTAGTGCCCAGCTCTAAAGTAGGTTGAAACAGTTACCTCTCTCATTTGTCTATTCAGCCGGACAAAATTTACAAAGTGCTAACACATACGTGATTGTTCTCACTGCAACCCGCGTACATACGCGACTGTTCCCACTACAACCCACATACATGTACTGAAATCTCGCACGAACGCTTTCGTACGGTCTGCACCACCCACACGATTTCTTCCCTTCTGCGGCTGCCTCAAGTCCTTTAGCCCTAGGCTAGATTTTCCATAGTTGCAAAGATTCTCTTATTGAAGTCACCAAGATCCTTGACACAAGTGCAGACTCACTTATGCCAATTCCATCATCACACGATGTCACACTAAGATTTGTCACAATCTTTCCTCTCCTTATATAGGAGTCTAATGAGTGAGTTTAGGCACCCCTTCTAAACTCAACAATTAATTAGAATATTTTATTCTTCTTTGTGGGTGTGAAACCCCAACACAAGCCCACAAAACCCATCAACTTGCCCATGAGGCCTTAGCCTCATTCCTAGGTTGATTTCAGTGAAACAAAAGGCTGAACTAGTGCCAACAAATATTCCCACATGCTTGGCACCTTGCCCTCTAGTGGGAATACCTCCCGTTGCTACAAAATCAACTCTCTCTCTCTCTCTCTCTCTTGGAGTCATCAGTGTTTCTTGATCTTCTTGGAGCATCTTGAAGTCTAGGGTTGGGGTTTCATCCCTTGAAGGATTGAGATTAGGGTTTTGACATGAAACCCTAGGGTGTATTAAAGAAGAAAGAGAAGAGAAGGAGATGTCTTACCTTGGACGACTTGTTTGAGTGATTCATGCATTTTGAAGCTAATTGGTTGAACTAGGGTTTTCATTGTTTTCCCTAGCTATGGTTTTGGAGAATTAGTGGATTGTACTAGCCTTGTGATAAGGCTATGGTATGTACAACAACTTCATCTTATGCATATTAATGAAGTTTTCAGCTGTCCAATACTTGTATATATTGCAGATTTGATTTTCAGCCATCTACATTCTTCATGGTTTGTAATTTACAGCTATATATGTCTTGTTGATTTGACATAAGTAAAAGGAAATTATGTTGAGTGATTTAACATTGTAATTCAAGAAGACAAGGGTTGTTTTACTGCTGTTATTTACTGTTGTAAATAAGGTATTCAGATCAGGTTTATGCATGATAAGATTACTCTAAAGGGTTGAAACTTATCGGAACATTTTGCTATCTTTTCGCCTTGGACTGCCTAGAAGATTGGGGTGTTAAGGATTGAAATATTATAATCTTCTGCTGTTGTTTTGTTCTATATTTCATAACAGCCCTAACGCTGAAAAATTCGCAAGGTTAAGATCCAAGAAACCTCTAGTTAAGAGGTAAAATTTATGTTTCGCATTAAACCCTTGATAGCAGAAATTTCCACAATCATCCCATGAAAGGAAAAGAAAAAGGAGGCAGGTGAGACGACAGACTTACCTAAAGAAGAGTGACTCCAGCTCATGAATGGTGGGGTTTAACCCACAAGGAGCAACTAAACAGTGAAATAGCTTGGGAATAGATGTGGGGCTATGGTGGAGGAACAAATAGTTAAATAGCCAAACCACTTGTGACACCCCAAAAGAGGCAAATGGTCCTTGAGAGCTAGCTTGAGCCACAAAAGGTCCAAGGCTTACTTTAGGAAAAGGTAATGATAGGCCAAAAAGAGAGGATTTAATAATCTAGGTTATCAGAATTGTGTTTTTTCAATGGATTTGGCTTCATGCTTCACATATTTTGCATATGCCATTGTAAAATAAAAGAAAATGTTTTATTTATCTAATTCCATTCAAGTGAACCTTGTTGATGCTTTTGTAGCATCGGGAGGCATTCCCACTAGTGGCCTAGGTGTCAGGGGCGTGGAAATCGTCATTGGCCAGGTACATATAGTATCCCCTCTGCATCAAAGGATCCTCCTAAGTCAAGCTGGAGTTGCATTGTCCCCTGACCCCTCACTGCATACTTGGTATTATCGCCAAGCTCTATGTGGAGATCTAAGTCATCCTCTAAAAAATTGATGAACAACTCTCTAAATTCTGTCATGTGGCGGGATGCACCACTGTCCAAGTACCATGCACTCCTTGGAGTAGTGTTGGTAGAAAGACAAAACACGAATGAAAAATCACTCTTGAACTTTGATGCAAGTTCATTCAACTGTGTCTCTGTTGTTGCTGCAACTTGTCTTTCTTCCTATGTGGACATTGAAAGGCAAAATGGCCATTCTTATGGAAAATGTAACATTTGAACTTGCTCATGTCTCTCTTCTACCCAGACTATTGCCCCTCTCCATGACTGTCACCCTTCTTGACAAAAAATTTCCCTTAGCCCTTCTTGGCATTGTTGACAAGGGATAAATTTTCATCTTCTCCTCCTCCTTGCTTGTCGGACTTAGACTCCTTCCGAGTCTCCTCCTGAATGCAGTCATCCCAAAGTCTCTCCCACTTGGGAAGATGCTCCTGGGCACAGATGCCCATGATGAATGGTTACCAAGGCTTGGTGAACCCATTCAGAGCAACATTAACTAGCTCTGCCTCCAGGACTGTCTCTCCAATAGCTGCAAGCTAGTCACAGATCTGTGTGATCCTCATAAGGTAACTAGTAACATTTTCGAAGTGGGTCATTCTGCATTCTCTAAGTTTGGTTCTGAGAATCATTTTCCGACTCATGTTGTCACTTTGGAAAAGTGATACTAGGGCATCATACATGTCCTTGGAACTAGTCTTCTCTGCCACATGCGGAATCAGACGATCCTTGATAGCTTCTAAGATCACCCTCTATGCCTTGATATCTTTCTTCTCCATCGTTGCCCGTACTGTTGGATCTACCATTGGTTGCCCCTACTGTGCACCCTCTGCTATAGTTTGTGCTGGTGTCGGGGTTGGAATAGCACTAGTCGCGATATCCAACAAATCTTGCTCCTTCATGAGCAGTGTCAGTCTTTCCTTCCAAGGAAAAAAATTTGAAACCCCATCAAGTCGATCCTCGACCTTCACAATGATGATTGACATGGTT
>JASDQU010501554.1:0-21593 GCA_032191745.1 Picea mariana | reverse complement strand
GGAGAATGTCTGTCCACCAGCACACTGACTATCCATCTAGCTGGCAATCATCTCCAACACTAGTGGTAGTCTCCATGGCAATTAGATAATAGCATGCAACTGCTACAATGCCATCCAATAGAACACAATTGTGTCTATCCATAGTAGTACACAACTACTACCCAGTGGTACACAACCAATCCTAGTAGCACATAGCTACTAACCAATGACACACAGTCACTACCAGTGGAGCACATCCACCACTGTTTCATACAACTACTGTCCAGAGATATATAGTCTCCACAACAATCATATCATTTGATATCAACCTACATAAACAATATCGCGATACAAATTGAGTCATCTAAGCCATTCCTCCTCTCACATCTGTGAGTTCTGGAAGAGCATCTTCCCTCGGAAGGTAAAAACATCAGCCATGGGCTAACTAGACTATTCTTCCCAAACATAGAAGAATAATTGTCCCTGATTTCTGAGCCTGGACCATTCACCTAACTGGGCCATTCCTCCGACACTAATCACAGTGCAACCTGGAGAGAATGAGTCTGCCCTAGGGAATGCCTATCCCTGATTGTTGAACCTAGACCATTCACCTAACTAGGGAATTCTTCCGGCACTAATCACAATGCAACCTGAAGAGAATGAGTCTTCCCTAGGGAATGATTGTCCTACACCAACCTCCTATAACGAACCATTCTTCGAAACTGCTCACATCTGTGAATTTCGAAAGAATGACTACTCGGAGAGGCAGACCATTCTGCTTAACCACTATTCAGAGTGACTGCCAAGAAGAATCACTGTCCTAGACCATTTCCCCACACTAGCCACAAGGGGAATCGATGTCTATGGTACATCAGCAATCTATCGGACCATTTTCATTACAAAAATGATTGTCCGATCTGGATGATTTTCTGAACTGGAAAATGCATGTCCGTCAGAAATCTTGGGCCACTTTCCGGACTGGAAGGTGACTGCCCAACCCTGACCATTTTCTGAACTGGAAAATGACTGCCCATAAATCATAACATATCAGTGCTCCCTCCCAACCTGGGAGTAATCTCCTCCTTTTCCAATAAGGAAGTCATCTCCACGACTACCAGCTTGTCCCTTAAGTATGCAAACTTTTCATCTTGGACAGAGGCAAAACCAAAATATCTGCTATCTTCTCATCTATGAAGATATACTCGAGAACCACTTCTTCTCCCCTCTAGACTCTATCATGGAGAAAATAATACTCGATCTCAATGTGCTTCGACCTGTCATGGAGCATCAGGTTCTCTGAAAGCTTCACACAACTCTGATTATCACAATATATCATAGTCGAATCCAACACCTGATCAAACAGTCCAGAAACCAACTTACAGAGCCACACTGCTTCCGTACAAGCATCACATGCTGCAATATACTTTGCTTCTGCAGTCCTGAGTGCAACAAACCTTTGTTTCCTGCTAGCCCATGACATCGTGGCAAAGCACAAACTGAAACATATCCAAGTAGCACTTCTTCTGTCAGCTGCACTCCCTGCCCAATCTGAAACAATAAATCCATGCAGATGTATATCATAACTCAAATGTCCCACAAAGCAAATATCCGACTGAGTATTCTCCAAATACATTAACAAGCCAATCAATTGTCGATACAGAGACGGGTCTACTGGATCAGAGTCTCTCAACTTCTTTAGATATGTCATCATGGGAGTTTGCCATGGATTTGCAATCCATCATCCCGAACTTCTGAACCATTTCAATATACTTCCTCTGCCATAGGAATTTTTCACCATGCTTCTGTTATACATGAGAGGCTCTGCACCAAGTTTGCTTGAATCCATACAAGGTCTTCTTCCATATGCATACAAGGGTCTCTTTCTGGTATACCTCAAAACCTTGAGGTTGCTCTACATACGTTTCTTCTTCAATTACTTTGTTGAGAAGAACAATCTTTACATTCATCTGATGTAAACTCTAACCCATGGATACTCTAGGAGATATAATGGCTCAGGTAGAGGTATGTCTAGTTACTGGAACAAGTTGTCATCATAGTCTTCTCCCTCCTTCTAGGAGAACCCTCTAGCCCTGAGTCTCGCCTTGTATCTATCAATGCTTCCATTTATAAGTCTTTTTCACAATTTCTCACATACATTGCTCTTCATCACAGCTTCCATACATTCCTTCTGTTTGACTGCTTCTAGTGGGTTCAAACTATGCTGGTAGTTCTGACTTTTCTTTCTTTCTGGGAATCTTCATGTTCTTCCTCATGTTTCTCTTCAATGTTGGAATCCATGGAATCTTCTATAGATTACATGCCCTTCTTTCCTAAAGGCTCCAACTTTTTCCTTCCGCCATAGGAACATAAATGTAGATGGACAACCAAGGATATTCAAGGCTTTTTTTCAAAGAAGACTTCTTCTAGAGTCAATCTGAACACATGTTGCTTATCATGGCTGCTACTTCCAATGAAGAACATGGATAGATACTTCATAATATTCACGGATTCTTCAATGGATCATATTATTGGAGATTAGCTCCCTCTTAATCTCGGCTTCATGCTTGAATGAGAAATATGCATGCTCTTCTTTTGGAATTCTGTAATCAACTCCCTCCATCTGAGAGAGTCCGTGCTTTCGTCTGCATCCTTCTTGTTTTCTGCAAGGTGTCATAAATCTATTCCAGTTTCCTCTTGATTACTGACGTCTTTCTGAGTCTGACTCCACTGAGTCTCTTTAAGTTTGTTTCTATCTATTCTGATTGTTGCCCATCTAGCAGTTGTGTCATCCTTATAAACTTCTTCTATGACAGCTTCTGCAAAGATTRTTCATCAAACATATTTCACAAGGATACCTGCCTAGAACAAGAACAACAAGAGCAAACAAGAAATACCTCTCTAGAGGAGATGTTAGTTCATCTTGCAAACAAGTACAATAAGCATTTATATCAATGGTATTCATATGCAGTCAAGTATTCATTGCACCTAGCAATGATAAAATCTTTCAAAGACTGCTTTCACGATTTGTAATGTAGCAATTATCACCCTTGATATATATAAATTTGAAGCTTAACAATTTAATCAAACCTGGAACACGATGCCTCACTTCCTATGGAGGGTGCGCTTGTTCTTTTGAATGCACTAAATCCAAGATTACAGCTTGGACAAGGTCTCCAGTACTTTCCCTGCAAACACTCATGTTTTGCTAGATGATATAACTTAGATAGCATATACAGGTGCATACCTTTGAAAACTTGTAGCATCGTCCAGCTTGTCTTCCAATCTGAACTAGATACCATCTTGACAAGAAGAGATTAGAAACTCAATCGGAAGATTCAATGATTAGAACAAGCTAGAAACTCTAAAATTTCAACTTTGACCACAAAATCAATTTGACCAAAAGCCAACCTGACTTTGACTTTGACCAGTCAACCTTTGACTTTGACCATAAATTTAAACCTGACGTTTTTTTGCTAGATGAGAGTACCAAGAGGTGCGCTAGGCTAGGGTGCACTAGGATGTCAAGCAATTAGGTCAAACGTTTCATCATAAGTGCCCCAACACAAGGGTTAGGGTTTGTTGCAGCTGCATAATCAAAAAACCTAGCTGCAGCTGTAACTCGTACCACAACGAGCTTAACAAATAAATTCCCAATCTATCTTCCAGTGGTTAGACTGTTTGAAGATAGTGTGGGCCCATAACCTGTTAGAATAAAAGAGATGTTCTCATTTTTCCATAGACAATATAGCAATATTGTCACCCAACCATATGCACACAGCCACCCCTGAGCACCTTTAACCTTGACAGACAAAATAATTCTGGAAGCAAACTTTAAAACCAATAGCTAACCAAGGTAGCATATCTCTCTCCAAGGCTAGCGTACCAAATAGAAAAACCAAACCATAAACAACTCAGAAAGTCCAAACCATAACCAAATCAGAAAGTCTAAACCATAACCAAAAGCCAAAGTCCCAGTTGCAGTAGCTGCAGCTGCATTCTTTCTCCAAACTTGCGCACCACTTATCTGTGTGACTTGTGAGAGTGTGAATGACCAAATGAACTCAAGTGCCCTCTATTTATAGTGCTCTTTGTCTCCTGTCCAGGCCGACTTCTTCTTTTAGAGGTCAATACTCAAATATTATTTATTCTTTTGAGCCGACTTGTCTTCTAGGGTTATTATCCAACTTTTTAGGGTTGCTTTTGCCTCCCGGAATATTCTAGTCTCATAACGGATACACATAGAGGTTAATACCTCCCATAGCTACCATAATATCAACAAAAAAACCCTCTCAATCTTAAGAGAAAAAACCAGCAAATGATCTTTCTTATTAGCAAATGAATGAGCTAAGAGCAGATACAAATTTACCACAGCCACATAGGCTTACAACCATGAGAGTTTATTGTCCAGATCTAACTTTAAAGCTAGCTCAAATTCTCGTAGAGGTTTGCAGCCCGAAACCTAAAAACAAATTGTCCTTGCTGTAAAGATCCCACAAGCAGCAGAGCTTCCTTCTTCGTTGTGTCTTCAACGAGTATTCAATGTGCCTTTGTCAAGCTGCGGAGTCTGATTAATAATAATTATTTCTCCATAACTCGCTATGAAACTCGTCTTCATCACTTGACTTAACTARRAAAACTCGTCTTAGTAACTCAACTTACCAACTKGASTTTACATGCAGACTTGACAACTCGTCTTTGTAACTTAGCTTACCAACTCAACTTTACATGYAGACTTTGTTAACTCAACTTACTAACACGACTTTACATGCAGACTACTTGACAACTCGACTTTGCTTTGCAACTGAGTTTGCATAACTCAACTTTGACAACTCATATTAGAATTTAAGGGCAAAACAGTAGGCTAGCTAGAAACAGAAATATTTTTATAAATTTCAAATCATTTGCTACTATAATTTAGGATCAGCAAAACATTAAAAAAATTTATGCATAATCTAATAGCATAAATAAGTAAGTAACATAACATAGATCTGAGAATTACCTTAGCTGTAACAAAGAACAAAGGTACCTGATTTGTTGATGTTACCTTCCTCCAATGTATGCTCAGAAAAAGCTTAGTAGATCATGGATCAAACCCTCAGGGTAGATCTCATCATGATCATAGGGACAATGTCAAGAAGAACTCTTAGGATAGGAAACCAAAAACCAACTCAGCAGGCTGAAAAGTTACAGTCCAAGCAACTGTCAAGCAATAGGGCTGAAAACAAAAATAACACTATCCAACCTAGGGCTGCAAAAAGAATCCACAAACAAGCTTAACACTTTCAGCCCAAGAACACAAAATTCTGCTTTAACAAAGGAAAAATACCAGCAGTCCAAAACAGCCCTAACAATCCAGTCACAAAGTAAGAATACTAAGGCTGCTGACAGACAAGGTAAGGCAGCACATCAAGACAAAAGGGCGGCACCAGTAAAATATCAAGGAAACATCATTTAAACCATAAATACAGCAAGGTGGCACAGTCAAACCAGCAAGGTGGCACCAGAACACCAACATCATACAAGAACCCTTTACGGATGGCAGGGATAGACTCATACAGGTCAGCAGTAGGCAAAATCAGTCATGGTTGATAGGGATAAACCCACGCCAGCTGGAGCAGACCAAGAACAAACAAGAGGGGAGCTAAGAGAACCCTTGGAAACCTGTCTAGAAGAGCCACAGCACCCTTGTAACCCTGTCTAGAAGAGCCGCAGCAAATCTCAGTCTCCAACTAGGCTAGGAGAAAGTAAGTGTATCAAGTGAGGAATAGGCCAGACCTTATATAGTTTTAAATAGGTAAGAGAGGTTAACACATTAACCTTTTAGAGTCCACTTTAACATCAATTTAGGGTTAGGTTAACCCACAAAATAACAAACTAACTAAGACGTCAAGTGGTAAGACCAATAGACTAAGTCAACAAGATAATTAAATCGAACATAAGGGTTTCATGAACATGGCGGTCAGTTTTCTTTAGGAAGAGGTAGGATGCAAAATAGAAAATTGAACCAACACATAAACATAAACTTAGGAGGGTAATAACTCAAGCAAAGGGCTTTCTTTTTTTTTATCAATAAACAAGAAGACAAATTCAAAAGGTCAAGTCCTTCTTTGATGGCATTTTTTGTCCACATGAGTCTCGTGATATAACTTATAAGCTTTTATCATCCTAGCATACGTGGAAGGCTAATGACGTGATCATGCATTTCTTCTTGACTACTCCTAGGTCACATAGACCATCCCGGAAGAGAAGAAAGTCACATATCATCTCGGCTTGGTACTTAAACCAAGAAACTGCCTAGTCCCAGAACAAGATACCCAAGAACACATCTGGGGGCCCTCGAATATATCTAGGGGCTTAACCACCAAGGTATACAACCAAGGACCCATCCAAGTGCTAAACAAGGATTCCATGGAACACATCCAAGGGCCTTAGAACACATCTAAGGACTTATATCATCAAACTGCTTGGTCCCTGACCAAGAACCCCAGAAATACACTAGGGGCCCAACTAGGGTCTTTTTCCATGGCTCTAACTGCTTGGTCCCAGACCAAGAACCCCAGGAGTATAATGGGGGCCCTAGATCACAACTAGGGTCTTTTCCATCCTCCCGGAGAATGGCTCTTGCAACTGCATTAATTTTAACACTCCCTCTCAGCAAGAGAGGCATTCTCAGCAACACCAAGCTTGTCTCGAAAGTATACAAACTTTTTCAACGGCAGCGGCTTGGTCAAAATATCTGCAGTTTGTTCCACAGTCGAAACGTGCTGAATACTGAGAATGTTATTCTGCACCATGTCCCGAACATAGTGATATCTCATCTCAATGTGTTTCGACCTGTCATGAAACACAGGATTCTTGGAGAGCTTTATACAGCTCTGGTTATCACAGTGAATTACTGTAGGTTCCAGCTCAACACTGAACAAATCTGAGAGTAGTTTTCAGAGCCACGCTGTTTCTCTACTAGCAACACTTGTAGCAATGTATTCTGCCTCTACAGTGCTTTGGGCTATGGAGCCCTACTTCCTGTTGGACCGAGAGATCATGGTTGAACCCATACTGAAACAATATCCGGAAGTGCTCTTTCGATCCACTGCTAAACATATTCTCCAATCAAAGAATATGTTTAGCAGCAACCATATGAATGTGTTTTGGATTGCACATAAACTGACCGAGGGCATTCATTACATAACAAATGTTCGGTCTAGTGTGTACTAGATACATCAAGGACCCAATAATCTGACGATATATTGTAGGGTCTTCTGGATCTGAACCTNCACTGAACAAATCTGAGAGTAGTTTTCTGAGCCACGCTGTTTCTCTACTAGCAACACTTGTAGCAATGTATTCTGCCTCTACAGTGCTTTGGGCTATGGAGCCCTACTTCCTGTTGGACCGAGAGATCATGGTTGAACCCATACTAAAACAATATCCGGAAGTGCTCTTTCGATCCACTGCTAAACATATTCTCCAATCAGAGAATATGTTTAGCAACAACCATATGAATGTGTTTTGGATTGCACATAAACTGACCGAGGGCATTCATTACATAACAAATGTTCGGTCTAGTGTGTACTAGATACATCAAGGACCCAATAATCTGAGGATATATTGTAGGGTCTTCTGGATCTGAACCTGTAGCTTGATCATGTAACTTCTTCAGGTTAGAAATCATAGGTGTGGTCATGGACTTACAGTCCAACATCCCAAATCTTCAAAGCACATCAACTGCATACTTACTTTGTGAGAGAAAGATCTCACCATGTTTCTGCCACACCTCTAAACCAAGAAAGTAATGCATAAGACCCAAGTCCTTCATTTCAAACTCTGCCGACAACTCCCTCTTAGTCTGAGCTATCAGGATTCATATGTCCCTCTCTAGTAAGGAACAAATCATCCACATATAAAACCAAGATAACAGGATGATTCTTCACAATCTTTATATAAAGATTAGGATCTTCTATACTCTAGGAGAACCCAAGACTCTGAAAAAAACTGACGATTCTTCCATACCAAGCTCTCGAAGCCTGTTTCAATCCATATAAGGTTTTTTTGAGTTGCAGACATGGGATTCCTACTCGATATAAACCTCTTGCTCAACTTCACCATTAAGAAAAGTAGTCTTAACAACCATTTGGTGAAGTTTCCAATTAAAGAATGAAGCAAGAGAAATGATGACTCTGATAGAAATATACCTGGAAACATGAGCAAAAATCTCATCATAATCAATTCTCTCTTTCTGAGAGAAACCACGAGCCACAAATCTATCTTTGAATTTTTCAACACTGCCATCTACTACATGCTTTAATTTGTAAATCCATTTAGAGGTTACTATTGATTTTCCTTGAGGTCTTGGGACCACTTCCCCTTCAATATTGAAACGTATTCTTCTATCATGGCATCGTTCCACACTTTTTGTTTGGCAGCCTCATCAAAAGTGGAAGGTTCTAAGTCAATCACAAGATTCAACTAAGCTATCAAACCTGAGTACTTATCTGGCTTCTTACTTTCTCTAGAAGTACTGTTAGGTGTTGCATGTTTTTCTACTTCCTTAAAATTTCACGACACCATATTGGCTTCCTTTTGGCAAGAACTTTCTCTAGGGGAAACTCTATAGAATCACTTATGGGGTCCATTGAAGGCTCTCTGGCCTCCTCCCTCTACTCATCTGAAAGTTGTGAATCTGAAGGCTCTGGAGATGGATCTTCCTACTCCTTTGTATCACAAGGAAGCTCTCTGGAACGACGAGAGGCAGCTTCCTCATGGAAGGTCACATCTCTATTGACCTCTATATACTTTTCCCCTGGCACATAGATTTGATATGCTTTTGAGGTCTCACTTTACCCCACAAAATTGTCTTTCTTTCCAGAGGGTTCTAACTTAGTCCTCTTTTCTTTTGGTACATGAATGTAGACAAGACTACCAAAAATTCTCAAATGATCAACTGAAGGCTTTTCACCCATGAAGATTTCTTATGGAGTTTTCTCTTCCAAAGCTTTATGAGGACACCTATTTTGAATATAAACTGCAGTACTTGCAGCTTCGGCCCAAAGAAACAACGAAAGATTTTGATCATACATCATAGCTCTGGTTGCCTCCCAAATTGTCTTGTTCTTTCTTTCTACAACCCCATTCTGCTGGGGATTGTAAGGCACAGTCAGCTCCCTCTTAATCCCAGAAGTCCAACAGAGATCATCATACTTGTGGGAGTCAAACTCTTTTCCATTACCTGTCCTAAAAACACGGATACGTCTCCCTATCTGATTCTCAACAAGATTCTTAAAATCCTGAAATTTAATGAAGGATTCATCTTTAGTTTTCAAAAAATAAATACAGGTTTTACAAGAGCAATCATCAATAAAAATGATATAATAAAGACAACCATTGATAGACGGAGCAGTCATAGGTCCACGGAGATTAGAATAAATAAGATCTAAGATACCATTAGTTTTTCTATTACTATGAGGGTAAGCTTTCTTTGTATTTTTACCAAGAGCACAGCCTCTACAAATACTATCATGTTCAAAAGAAAAAACTGGCATACATGTTACCATCTTTTGCAAACCTGGGAGAGCATTATAGTTGAGATGTCCAAACCTTTTGTGCCATAATTCAAAGGGTTTGATCATTTCATGAGCTAATGCTTAAATAACTTGACCAGCGACTTTGTAAAGTCCACCTTATTGAACTCTGATTATCATGGTTGAGCTCATACTTTCATTTGAGGGACACATAAGAGCCTTTCCTTTGGAGAAGGCTATTGTGTACCCTTTACTTTCTAGAACTGCAACTGAAATAAGTTTTTTCTTTAAACCAGGAACATAAAGAATTTCTTCAACATGAAATACATTACCTGACTGAAGTTGAAAAGATGTTGATCCAACTCCTTTGATGGCATAAGTGCCATCATCACCTAATTCTACCTTCACATTGAACTTCTTATCTCGGTAGTTCACAAGGTTTTGTTTGAAGCATGTCAAGAGCTTGGAGGCCCCGCTGTCCATTAACCATATTTCTTCTGCTTTGGTGACAGCACCGGAGAGAGCTGAAACAAGATAACTCTCTCTATGTTGCTCTTGTTCTTTAGAGACAGTTCTGGTTCTGTTTCTTTGAGGTTCTTCCTCGATTGCAACTGAAGCATGAAACCTACTTTTTCGTTTCTGTTTTGAAGGAGGGTTCCTGCAGTCTTTTGCATAATGGCCTAGCTTGTTACAGTTAAAGCATCTTACTTTAGATAAATGAGAGTGAGGATGAGAGTGATTACCTTGAGGTTTCTTACCTTTGCCTTTGTGCTAAGGAAATCTCTTTCATTTCTTGGCTTTGGCTGAGAGAACATGGTCTTTCACAGTGGAGGGTTCATTTATGCTTTTAATTATGCCCTCTTCTTCCAAGCAATCATGCCATAATCTCTCGAAATTGGGTTGAACTTCTCTTCCATTTACAGATGAGAGAAATGCCTCCCATGATTTTGGAAGACCATCTACTGTTGTTTGTACAAGGTCATCGTCATCTACTGCAACTCCAATTGTTGCAAGCTGATCTCTTGTTTGGGCAATTTTGGAAAAGAAGGCAAAGACGGTGTCATCCTTTTCCATCTTTAATGTACATAGTTGTTTCTTCAAGGTCCTCTTCTGAGTTGGGGCCTTCTTTTCATACAAGTTGGATAGGGCATCAAAGCATTCATTTGTTGTCCTTAAGTGAGCAATAAGAGGCATCATACCATCTTTAACTGAGTCAAAAATGACCCTCTTGGCTTTGGCCTGCCTCTTCTTATAGGCTCCTCTTCCTGCATTTGTAGTAGGTTCTTCCATCACCCTGGTAACCAGCTCATCCAAGTCACTTTCTTCCAGGATATTAAAGATCCCAGCCTTCCAGGCATTGAAGTTTGAAGCCCCTTCAAGCCTATCTTCTGCATGACTGAAGAAGAAGCCATACAGAAAAATGTTTACAGGAGAGATCTGACGCAAAACAAACTTGTTGTTGATATGAAATACAAACCCTTAAGAGAGGATCTACGCAGGCTCAAAAGTCCACCACAAATGAGCTCTTTTCACACCCTAAGCTCTGATACCATATTAGAATTTAAGGGCAAAAGAGTAGGCTAGCTAGAAACAGAAATATTTTTATAAATTTCAAATCATTTGCTATTGTAATTTAGGATCAGCAAAACATTAAAATTTCTTATGCATAATCTAATAGCATAAATAAGTAACATAACATAGATTTGAGTATTACCTTAGTTGTAACAAGGAACAAAGGTACCTGATTTGTTGTTGTTACCTTCCTCCAATGTATGCTCAAAAAAAGCTTAGTAGATCATGGATCAAACCATCGGGGTAGATCTCATCATGATCATAGGGACAATGCCAAGAAGAACTCTTAGGATAGGAAACCAAAAACAAACTCAGCAAGCTGAAAAGCTACAGTCCAAGCCACTGTCAAGCAATAGGGCTGAAAAAAAATAACACTATCCAACCTAGGGCTGCAAAAAGAACCCACAAACAACCTTTACACTTTAAGCCCAAGAACACAGAATTCTGCTTTATCAAAGGCAAAATACCAGCAGTCCAAAATAGCCCTAACAATCCAGTCACAAAGTAAAAATATTAAGGTTATTGACAGACAAGGTAAGGCAGCACATCAAGACACAAGGGCGGCACCAGTAAGATATCAAGGAGACATCATTTAGACCATAAATACAGCAAGGCGACACTGTCAAACCAGCAAGGTGGCACCAGAACACAAACAACATACAAGAACCCTTTACGACTGGCAGGGATAGACTCCTACAAGTCAACGGCAGGCAAAATCAATCATGGTTGATAGGGATAAACCCACGACAGCTGAAGCAGACCAAGAACACACAAGAGAGGAGCTGAGAGGACCCTTGGAAACCTATCCATAAGAGCCGCAACAACCTTGTAACCCTGTCCAGAAGAGCCGCAACAAATATTAGTCTCCAACTCGGCTAGGAGAAAGTAAGTGTATCAAGTGAGGAATAGGCCACTCCTTATATAGTTTTCGGTAGGTAAGATAGGTTAACACATTAACCTTATAGATTCCACTTTTATTAAGTTTTGAGCTATTATTAGGTTTCTTTTCAATTTACTAGATAACAATAGCATAGGTAGGATCACTAAGAGAAACACAATCACAAGATACACAACATTTTTCCTGGGAAACCCTCATGGGGGAGAAAACCCAGCAAAAACTTCCTTAATATAGATAGCCAATACAATGCCAAGACAATAAACCAAAACGCTAGAGAATATCCAACACTGACCAATGCACCTCTCTCTTCCTCCTCCTCCCAACTGCAGCTACCAAACTTGCGCACTTGATGAGTGAATGAGTGAGTGAGATAATGAGGTGCTAGCCTCCTTTATTTATACTAGTTGGCAGGCACTGGAAAGGTGTCTCTTCACTGGGCAGGGCCAACTTCTTCTTCTTAGTGGTTAAAACCACTTTAATTAAGCCTGGGGGCGACTTCTTAATTTGCATAATATAATTAGGGTTTGACCAATCCATAAAAGGGGAT
The DNA here is from genome assembly GCA_032191745.1 of Picea mariana. NCBI lineage: Eukaryota > Viridiplantae > Streptophyta > Pinopsida > Pinales > Pinaceae > Picea > Picea mariana. The sequence goes on along the minus strand of JASDQU010501554.1, from coordinate 9,079 downwards.
TTGATCAAGCACAAAGCCCGACATGATCAAGCCACAAAAGGGGATTGATCTGATGAATAGTAACTCAATAATAAAAAGAATACTCTTTGCAGTTAAAATATTTCAACACTCCCCCTGAACAAGAAGGGTATTCTACAACATCATCAGGAAAGAAAGAAAGGGCAGCAACATCAACAGTATCTGGAACATTGACTGGCATATCTATAAATCATCGGAAGTTTTTCTCATCATCAATATCATCATCCACAGTAAGGAGTTTGAAAGGCATCATCATCATCTGCATCAACATGGATTAGTATAACACTAATACATCATCATCATCAATAACAGCACGAGGTTGATACAACATCAACAACAACAACATCATAGCACGAAGGTTTGAGCATCATCAACATCAGCACTAAGCTGGAAATATTTAGCACGAAGCTGGCATCTCATCAACATCGGCACGAAGCTGGAAATCTTCAGCACGAGGTTGGCATCTCAACAACATCAGCACAAACCTGGAAATCTTCAGCACGAGGCTGGCATCTCAACGACATCAGCACGAACCTGGAAATCTTCAGCACGAGGTTGGCATCTCAACAACATCAGCACGAAGCTGGAAATCTTCAGCACGAGGCTGACATCTCAACAACATCAGCACGAACCTGGAAATCTTCAGCACGAGGATGACATCTCAACAACATCAGCACGAACCTGGAAATCTTCAGCACACAAGGCTGGTATCAACACTACTCCCCCTTTCGAGGGAGGTCCTTTCGGACTATACCAAGCTTGTCTCAAAAGTGCTCAAAATTTACACGAGACAGAGGCTTGGTCAACACATCTACAACCTGCTCATCCGTGCTAACATAATGTAGTTTTATGGCTCCTCTCTACACCATATCATGAATGTAGTGATATCGGATTTCTATGTGTTTTGACTTGTCATGGAACACATGGTTCTCTGACATTTTTATGCAACTCTAGTTATCACATAGAATCAAAGTTGCTTTCATGTCCAGATCAAATAGACCTGTCCACAACTTCCGAAGCCATATGGCTTCACAACTGGCGGAACACGCAGTAATGTATTCCGCTTATGTCGTGCTGAGAGCAATACTTGATTGCTTCCTACTCTGCCATGAGATCATGGCTAACCCCAGACTGAAACAACATCCTGAGGTGATCTTTCTGTCAAAGACACTTCAAGCCCAATCTAAATCGATATATCCACTCGGTCTGAAGTCGTGATCTCCATTATAACTGAGACCAAAATCCAATGTACCCTTAAGGTATCTCATCACATGTTTTGCAGCAACAAGGTGAACATGTCTGGGTTCTACCAGAAATTCACTCAAGGTATTCACAGCAAAACATATATCTGGCCTGGTGTTAGTCAGATACATCAACGATCAAACGATTTGTCTGTACAGCGTAGCATTAGCCAATTCTGACAAAGTATCGACCAGGAGATTCAACTTTGTTTCCATGGGTGTATTCATGGATTTACACTCCAACATATCAAACCTCTTGAGTATTTCAACTACATATTTCCCTTGGTTAAGGAAGATCTTCTCTGGGCTCTGCCAGACCTCAAGACCTAAGAAATAGTGCATTAGGCCTAGGTCTTTCATCTCAAATTCTGCAGTGAGCTTCTTCTTACAATCAGTGATGAGCTTTTCTTCTCCAGTTAGAAATAAGTCATCCACATACAACAGCAATATAACAGGCTCATCATTCATAACCTTGAAGTACAGGTTAGAATCGGCTTTACTCTTGGTAAAGCCCAAGCTCGTCAAGAAACTGTCAATTCTTCCATACCAAGCTCTAGGAGCTTGTTTCAATCCGTATAGAGCCTTCTTCAATTTGCAGACATGTGTTTTTCCATCTTCAACCTCAAACCCTTGAGGTTGTTCTATATACACTTCCTCTTCGATGACACCATTTAAGAAAGTTGTTTTCACATCCATCTAGTGTACCTTCCATTTCATCTTAGCTGCAAGGGCTATGATGGTTCTGATTGAAGTGTATCTGGCTACAGGAGCAAACGTCATAATCAATGCCTTCCTTTTGGGAAAAGCCACGGGCTACAAACCTTGCTTTATATTTATCAATGCCTTCCATTTCATATTCATCTTCATAATCAATGCCTTCCTTTTAGGAAAAGCCACGGGCTACAAACCTTGCTTTATATTTATCAATGCCTTCCATTTCATCTTCATCTTCATAATCAATGCCTTCGTTTTGGGAAAATCCATGGGCTACAAACCTTGCTTTATATTTATCAATGACTTCCATTTCATCTTCATCTTCATAATCAATGCCTTCCTTTTGGGAAATGCCATGGGCTACAAACCTTGCTTTATATTTATCAATACTTCCATCAGCAGCATGTTTTATCTTGTATAGCCATTTGGAAGATAACACATCTTTGCTCTTCGGTTTGAGAACTATTTCCCATACATCATTCTTTATAATGGATTGGTATTCTTCTAACATGGCATCTGCCCATTCTTTCGTTTGAATGACTTATTCAAAGCAAGTAGGCTCCTTCTCTAAGAGATCACACATCAAAGCCATATAACTGGAGAATGGCTTGGGTTTCTTGACTTGTCTCATGGTTCCTTCGGGGGCACCATATTTCTCTCCATCTTGAATAAGTTCCCTTGCCCATGCTGGCTTTCTCTTGTGAGAGATTGTCATCTAGGGAGGTTCTTGAGATTCTATTATGTCATGATCTTCTGGAATCTCCTCATCAGGGGAAGTTATGACTTCCCTCACTGGTTCTACAACTCTGAGAGCTACAGGTTCTTCTTCATATACTTCTTCAAGCTGGCATCTTCTTGATTTCTTGAATGTTGCATCTTCATCAAAGGTTACATCTCTGTTGATCTCAATATGATGGTAACCTGGTATATAAATTCTGAAGGCCTTTGAGACCTCACAGTATCCAACAAATATTCCCTTCTTTCCTTAAGGGTCCAACTTGGTTCTCTTCTCTTTTGGAATGTGTACAAATATTGGACGGCCAAATATCTTGAGATGGCTTACTTCTGGCTTCTTTCCGGAGAACATCTCTTCAAGGATTTTGAACCCAAGAGCACTATGGGATAATCTATTATGTACATATATTGTTGTTCTTGTTGCTTCTGCCCATAAGTGCATTGGAAGATCTTGATCGTGGATCATAGTCTTCACTGCTTCCATTATAGTTCTGTTCTTTCTTTTTGCTACACCATTTTGTTGAGGATTGTACAGAGTGGTGAGATCCCTCTTGATCCCAGCATCTTTACAAAAGTTTACAAACTCTTTTGAGGTGTATTCTCCTCCATTATCTGACCTGAGTGTCTTGATCTTTCTTTTCAGAGAGATTCTCTATCAGGGCTTTGAATTCCTTGAATTTTCCAAACACTTCATCTTTTGATTTTAAGAAGTACACCCAAGTTTTGCGAGAATAGTCGTCAATAAATGATACATAGTATACATACCCACTAATGGAGGTTGATGGCATTGGGCCACATACATCTAAGTGGATGAGCTCTAAGACTCTTTTTGCTTTACTGTCGCTCTTCAAGAAAGGGTTCTTGATGTTCTTTCCTTGTGCACATCCATTGCACACAACTTCATGGTCAACCTTGAATTTTGGTAGACCTGTGACTGCCTTGCTCACATATGATAATGCCTTGTAGTTGATGTGAGCTAGTCTTCTATGCCAAAGTTCAAATGGACTCTCAATGGAATGAGTCAAGGTTGCTTTTGAGTGGCCTTTTAGCTTATACAAACCACCTTCTTATGTTCTAATAACAATTGCATCTTCTATGGTTTTTCCTTTAGGCCACATAAGAACAACTCCATCTATAAAAGCAACTATGAAGCCTTTCTTATATAAAGCTGAGATAGAAAGTAAGTTCTTTGTCAAACTTGGTACATGTAGTACATCCTTCATCTTCATTGGGGTCCCTGAATCATGTTTGTAATTGGACTCTCCTACTCCTTTGATAGGGTACTAGTAATCATCTCTAAGTGTAACTTTCTGGGGAAAGTTCTTTTCTATAAGGCTAGAGAGAATGTCTCTTTGACCTGTCATGTGCTTGGAAACACCACTATCTATGAGCCAAGTATCCTCACCAGGTGACACTGATCCTGAGAGGGCGGAGATTAAGACATAGTCTTCAATATATTCTTTTATCATCTTTGTGGGTGGCTCTTCATCTTCAACTGTATGGGCATGGTGCCTTTTGTTTCTCTTCTTGTATTCTTCTCTCTTAGCTGGACAATCTTTAGTATGTCCCATCTTATCACAATGGTAGCATTGATAAGAGGAGAAATCTCTTTCTCTTCTTTAAGCTTTTTGAAACTTCCGGTATTTCCTTGGAGGGTGAGATTCTTTATGAGAGTTGTTGAATCTCTTTGGGGAGTGATATTCCTTATGTTGATAAGTTTCCTTCTGGAAGTGAAACCTCTTCCTTCCTCCTTTAGTATGAGTAGCTATGGCTTCATCTTCATCTCTTGATAGTACTACTTCTCGGTTAGCTACTCTCGCTTCTTCTTGAATACATTCTTCCCACAGACTATCAAAATGTAGTTCCTCATTTCTGGCACAAATGGTTAAGATGAACGCATCCCAAGGTCTTGTAAGACCATTAAGAGCTGTCATTATGAGTTCATCTTCATCTAGAATATCTCCAACTGCTTCTAGATGTTCCTTGAATTGTGATATTCTAGAGAAATATTCATGAAGTGTTTCTCCTTTCTGCATCCTTGTACTTTTGAGTTAAGTTCTTAGATTCATCTTCCGGTTGATGTTCTTTCCTTCATACATTCTGGTTAGGGCATCAAACATTTTTTTTGGAGTCTTCTTTGAAGCCACTTGAGGGATCAAGTGGTCTTTAATAGAGTCTGCAATGATTCTTTTGGCCCTAACCGTGTCCTTTTGGTGTTTTTCTTTGGTTGTAGCATCGGTAGGTTCTGGTAAATCTTCTTTAATGAGTCTTGCTAGGTCATTCTCTTCAAGAATGAGTGCGATCCTATACTTCGAGGCATGGATGTTATCCACACCTTCTAGCTTGTCAACAAGCTTAGTGCTCGCAGACATCTTGACCTGGAGCTGGGAAAATGACCAAAAATTGAAAATGCTCAGAATTTAAATCTGAACTTACCAGGAGGTGCGCTTGGTTGAGGCGCCTGGTGCAGTCGGATTTCAGAAAATCCAAATTTTGCACCTTCAAATTGGGCCTACGAAAATCTGGACTGGTACTTCTACATCAAATAGAAGTACATTAAAGGGTTGGAGGGTTCTTATTTGAAAGTTCCTTGGGGGTCAATAGATCTTTCTTTAGGAGACCTACTAGATGTTGAGTAGGGTGCCACGGACACGATTCCAAACCATGATATATCTAGTTACTGTACTCCAAAACATTCATTAGCTTTGGATGAAAATGAGGGGATGTTGTCAAAAGGACCTTATAATCTTCATTCTAGGGTTCATGTAGGTGCAGAGTGTGGGGAATATGAGGGAGGCCTTGGACCCAATCCAAGCAAAGGGGGAAAAGGTTTGGGTGGGGGAAAAACGTCAAACCTCTCCTTAGCCCAAGAAAGAACAACCATTGAGGTTGTGAAAGGAAAGAAGTCATCGTTAACAAGGGTTCTTAGAGAATTTACAACTCGAGCCCCCTTCCCTCATGATTTGTCTAACTATAAATGCTATAGGGTTAGGCCATCCCACAAAATGATTGGCCTTGAAGAGACTTATACGAGTGTATAATCCTAACATCATTCTATTACAAGAGACTATGTGTTAAGGGAAAAAAGTGGTTCATGATTTGGAAAAGCTAATGGGGGCATTGGATTTTATTTGTTTGGATGCTAGGGGTAAGTCTATTTGGTTGGTGGCAGGGTGGAAATCAAAGGGTTTTCATTGTACCGGTTCATTGGCTTTCTTCTCGGGTTTGGGAAGTGTTTTTTTTTCCTAGGAGATAGGGATGGATTTGACAGCCCTAAACATCTACGGGCCTTATCTTGAGATAGAAGAATATTGGACAAAGAAGTTTGGTATGGGAGTGTTGAACCAAAATAGGGTTATTCTAAGGGGTGACTTAAACTTCTCCTTAGGTTGCACTAAGATCTAGGGGGACACTTGCTAAGATTAACCCTTTAACTGATTTCTTCATTAGAGGTTTTGAAGATGTGGGATTGATAGATGTTGCTACTATTAAACTAAGCCCTACATGGAGGGATAAGAGAGTAGAGGAGGGGAGGATTTCGAAAATAGTGGGCAGGTTTTTAATCTTAGAACAATTCACAAATGATCAACTGTTGATTGGGCAATGGGTTGGTTCAAGGAGGGACTCTGACCACAATGATATTCTATTTAAATTTACAAAAGGTGGTCCCAAGCAATCTAGTCCATTCAAGTATAATCCTAAATGGCTCAAGGATCAAGACTTTGTCTCTTTAATTAAAAGAACTTGGATTCCATTCAGAAAAACTAGGCAGTCTTCTACTGCTATACAGTTTGCAGACAATCTCATGCTGATTAAGAAAGTGGCTACCAGATGGGCTATTGAAAAGAGGAATAAATATGAGAAGGAGCTCATGGAGATGGAATCCCAACTAAAACAATATTATGAGGATGAGATGGTGGGTTCTGAAAGTGAGGAAATTAAGGAGCTTGTCAATATTTTGGAACTTCAAATGAGAAAGCTTCTTGAATCCAACGAGGTTGAGCGAAGACTTGGGAGCAGGACTCTCTGGTTGGCCTATGGAAATGAAAATACAAACAAAACTCACCATTATGCAAACCATAGAAGAAATGTCAATACCATTTGGAGGATGCAGAATGGGAGGGAGAAGAGGCAAACAGCTTTGAAGATTTAGGGWAGTTGGAATTGGAACATTTTGGGGATGTTTAYAAGGAAGACAGTAAAGCTACTRTAGTTGAAGTGGTAARGATGACAATCTTCTTCCMYAGCTTTGTAAATGACATGTCCAATGAGTCTCTGATGGAAGAGGTGGCTAAGGAAGATCTTCAAGTAKTATTGCACAGCTTTCAAAAAAATAAAAGTCCACGACCAGACGGTTGGCCTGCTGAATTCTTTTTGGGTTTTTGTGATTTGATAGAGGATGGATTAATTAAAGTTATTGAGGAATCCAGAGTTAATGACAAAATAATTGGAGCTTTTAACTCAAACTTTAAAGCTTTGATACCAAAATCTGCAAATCCAAGTTCCTTTGAAGAATTTAGACCCATTTCCCTATGTAACTGTATTTATAAAATTGATGCTAAAATTATTGCTAGAAAGTTAAGGCCCTTTTGTCTGATACTATCTCTCAAGAATAATTTGAGTTCTTATCTGGAACACAAATTCACGAGGCTATCAGGGTGGCATGGGAGGTTCTTCATTCTATAAAATCTAAAAGGATTCCATCCATGGTTGTAAAAATTGATTTTTCAAAGGCATATGATAAAACTAGATGGTTGTACCTTAGGTTGATGCTAATTCATGTTGGATTTTGCTTGCCTTTTGCCAATTGGGTTATGAGTTGCATTTCTTTTGTTTCCTTTGCTAGTTTAATCAATAGTACTGCTACATGTTTTTTCAAACCAGGAAGAGTGTTGAGAGTCAAGACAGGGGTGCCCCTTGTCAGCCCTACTCTTCCTTATTGTGGCAGAAGGGCTATGTAGGGCATTGAATGAGACTAAACAGGCAGGAAGCTTCAAAGGCATCAGAATGGGAGGAAACCCGGTAATTGTTCAGAAATACATAAACCCGACGTCAGTGGAGGAGTGAATTGGCAATCCAGTAAAATAGCATAAGAATGGTTCTCTTATTTGGAAGGCTACTATTTTAGCCTTCCCACTTATTGGCAGGTGGCTTGTCTGGAAAGTGGTGAATGGACACAAAGTCAGAGTGGGGGAATACCCTTGGGTAGGTTGTGGTGAACGGTACAGACTTCCAGAAAATGTCCTTTTGACCTTGAGAGGGAGAGGTATCTTCTATCTTTATCTGGTTGCTAACCCAATTCTTACCTCAATCTGGAGTTAGGAATGGTGGACAGTTAAGTAACTAGGGTTGGTTGGTGATGAGGCAATCACCTAGGGTGTGTATATTAGAAGCTTAAAAAAGCAAGTCATGCGCGAATAAGAGAGGCAGCTGATGAATTATTTTGGTCAAAGAATCCTGGACGAGTTCAATATAAACCAAAACTAGGATACAAAACAATTTGTTCCACCGAAGTTGAGCCAAAATGGTGGTGGAAGTTGTTGTGCAACTTTGAAGTGCCCTCTAAAAGGGAAAATCTTTCTATAGCTAGCCCTATATAACAAAGTGGAACAGATTCATCACAGCAAAAGCACAAGGGACGTCTGCCAGGCTCACATCTCCTCAAAGAATCTTGGACAAGGTCAATATACACCAAAACTAGGATACAAAACCATTTGTTCCACTGAAGTTGAGCCAAAGTGGTGATGGAAGTTGATGTGCAAGTTGAAGTGCCCTCTAAAAGGGAAAAGTTTTCTATGGCTAGCCCTATATAACAAAGTGTTGACCTGGGATAATCTACAGAAGAGGAGGAGAAATGAGCCTAGCAGACATCCCTTGTGCTTTTGCTGTGATGAATCTGTTCACCATCTTTTCCTAAAATGTGGTTATGTGGGCGAGGTCTGGAAAGTAATGGAGATTTTGATGGGACAAAAAATGTTTTGGAGAGGGGACAGGGTTGAGGAAGCTCTAGAAATCTGGATTACGAATCAAGATACAGATGGTGTAAAAGCTCTATCGGTCATTGTTCTTTTGGGTACTTGGTTAGCCAGGAATTTTGCCATATTCGAAAAAAGGTTCATCACGCCTTTTCTATCAGCTACTCAAAGCTTCAATATCTTCTATCAGGAATTCCGCCATATTCGAAAAAAATTAAGAAGGCTCCAAGACAGTATATTGAGGAAGTCATAGATAGATCTGGGAGTTGGTTATACTTTGATGGGGCAACACAAGGGAATCCTTTGGTATGTGGTGCAGGTGGAATTATTTATATATCTGAGTCTCATACTGTGAAGTTTAGGGCTGGCTTGGGACATGGAACAAACAATTTTCCT
>JASDQU010501553.1:68288-78817 GCA_032191745.1 Picea mariana | reverse complement strand
GGTATGATACCATTTGTAAGACCTAGATTACAGATCCTCATATAAATAAATACTTTTTGATCTACTACTTTAATTGTTGCAACTTAGTTTATAATTTCCTTTCTTGATTTTCTTTCTACCAGCCTAATAATAATTGACAACAACATAATAATCAACAAAAAGCTAATAACAACAACATACTAACAACATAGCAACAACACAAAAAGCTAATAACAACAACATGCTAACAACAACACAACAAGCTAATAACAACATGCTAACAACATAACAACAACAACATACTAACACCATAAAAATCAACAACAATATAACGACAACAAAAAATGCATAAGGTATCTACCTCAACCTGAAGCTTAGTTGTTTTATCGCTATCCTGGTTGTTGAAGATCTTGCTCGACTGCCCAAACTGAGTATTAACCTCCCAGCCAACTAGGAACAGCCTCTCCGACTCCCTAGCTCCAGGAATCCTTGCGGTTTCTTGGTCCTCGAGCCCAAAATTCCCAGAAACAACAGTGTCCTTGAGAGAGTTCCCAAAAACCAAATTGTTCACTAATCCTTCCTTTCAGAATTTCTTCCTCCTCCTTCTTTCCCCAATTTCACCTCCCAAAAACCCAAACAACCAAAAAGATCCCTCTCTGAGTCCTCTCCCTTCTTCCTTATCCTTCTCCCTTGAATCCCTCCCCCTCTTTCAATTCTCCAACCGCCTATCCCTCATTAATTCCTCAACCACCTTATCCCTCTCATTAATTACTTCAACTACCAATTTTAATAATATTATAATAAAGAATCAATAAATTTATTTTAATAATTAATTAAATTAATACTTATCAACCATGATAATTAAATAATTAATTAGGGTTGTTACAATTATCTACTTGAATTGTTCTAGTTCCTACAACACTAAGAGATCTATCATCACCAACAAATATTTTCTTGGTGTTACATTCATTTAGAGAAGAAAATATGTCTTTATCCTTAGCGATATGATGAGATGCTCCAGAATCAATAACCCACTCATCAAAAGAAGAAGTAGAAGTTGTATTGAAGGAGAAACCAGAAGTAGAAAGTGCATGTCCATGAGAAGAAGAAGAAGAAGTATTAGAATCAATACTGATGTTGTGCTTCTTCATCTTTGCTTCTAAAACTTCCATCTTCTTGAAACATTTGGAATCATCATGACCATCTTTATCACAAAAGTTACAATGTCTATCAGTCTTCTTATTTTTATATTTTGCTCCTTTGTCACCATTAGGAGCTGAAACTATCTGAGTGGGTTTGGGACCCTTATGTTTCTTATTGTTTTAGAGAGGATGTTGCTTTTTGGGATTCTTGGGTTTATCTTTCTGCTGGGAAACTAAGGCTTTATTGGACGTACCTGCAGTGTTGATCACTCCAAGTTGTACAAGCTTATCTTCCTCTCTAATCAAAGCAACACAAAATGAATCAAGAGTGGGTTTTTTTATAATCTGTCCCTAAAGCCCCTGTCATGGCATAAAAGGTAGATACAAACACATAATATGCACTACCTAGCTTAGAGAGAATAAGATAGATTCAACGCTCTTCCTCCATCTTTATCTCACATTCTTCACATAAAATTCTGAGTGTTTTAAACTTAGATAGATAGTCTCCAATGCAAGACAAATCACTTGGATTTAAAGTTAGTACTTGATTTTCTAATTGTTTTTCTCAAATAATATTGAGTTTACCAAACACGATTTCAATATTTTCCCAAGCTTCATCAGGGTCATTAATTTCTTTAAGGTAGAACCTTAAATCATGAGAGATGGACATTTCGATTAGTCCATGTTCTTTGTCATTCCTATTATCCCATTTGAATTTCTTATGAACATCAATGGGTTCTTTTTCTTTTCCCAAGTTAATCCGGTACAAACCTTTACTTCTTAATAAATCCTCCATATGAGATTTCCATTGGAAGTAGTTGGTGCTAGTAAGCAAAATATTACTAGAAGAATCCATATTAAATATGTAGATAATGTGGATTCAAAAGCTGAAACCGATGATATGAATAAAAATATCTCAAAAAATTATGTGGTTTTAAAAAAAACGGTACTAAAAATGGAATTCGGATGTGAAAGCTATGCCCTTTTAAAAAAATCATAAACGGTAACCAAAGGACCACATGGTGATGTAAATTGCTTTATGAAGTGATCCACTTTTATAAAAAAAAGTGGGGATCACTTTTACAATGAAGTTACTTTATAAAAGAAAAGCCGCATGCAAAATAAATATCTCTAAAATAAAGTATTAAAGCTACTTATAGTGATTCACTTTTATACTTGAAGTGAAATACACTTTACAATGGAGCATGAACTTTTTCAAAAAAAGGAACAAAAATAGAGACTTGAATTCAAAACCTCTTACTTAATAAGACAAATTTTAACCAAATGGGATAGCAAAACATATTGTATTATTTAGCAAGAGGGTTGTTGTTGTTGTGGTGGAAGAATGCCTTGGAGAGCGTGCTAAAAAAAACTCTTTTTACATAAGAAGAAAATTCCGCTTCTCGATGACAACAAGGGTTAGATCTCGGTTAGCTTCTTACCTAGAAGATGCACATTTTCCTATTTGTTTCTAATTTTCCGAGATCACATAGGGCACGGGGTGAAGAGCAAAGGCAGATCTAAAAGATTAGCAACCTAGAAACAAATAATATAAAACCAAAATAAAACAAAAAATAATACTTTTCAAAAATTTAAAAAAAATGCATATTCAAGATTTATACCTCCGAATCTGACTGAAATGACCGTATCTTGGGCAAACGAAAATCTTTTCAAGTGAAACGAAAAAATGTTATTGACTAAAATGAGCGCTCTAGACGCAATGGAATAGTCTATCAGCCCAAAAATGTACAGAAATGACAGAAAATGGAGATGATGCAACTCGTCTTCACAATCTCGATCTACAACAGGAGCGAGTCTTCAAACAAGCTCTGATACCATGTTCGACAACACATGTATTCCAACAGAGGAAGACAAACTTTAGTAACCGCTCACATAACCAGATCAAAGATCAATACACTGATGTTTTGATGTGGTAAAACCCCTACGGGGAAACATCCATGGCCCTAGCCAACATGACCACTTGGAGCAGTTTATTAATGCAAAAGAAAAATATTACAGAGAGATTTTACAAGAGAGTTTTTCACAATCGATCATCGGAAAATGACCCTCCATGCTCTTTAAATAGAGATCATGGAACAATTGGGTGTTAAGCCATGGATCAATGACTGTTAAGATCGAGGAGAATATGAACCGTCAGATCACTCTATGTCAGGAACATATCGTGACCGTCAGATTTCCTAGCTACAAATGCAAACTAATGCATACTAAAGAAACACATTAAGAAAGACACTTTTACCTAATGACACATTAGACCAAGTAGATCTTAACTAACTCCTAAGTGTCTAAATATCCTAACATTAGATTTGAGAAGAGTGAATTGAAGAAGTTGAATCTTCTTTTCCGGGATGGAATTGGTTTCTTTTCTTGCACAAGTGTCCACTATTCCTTCGAGATCTAGTTCTTTGAGTTCCAGTTTGTCGATCTCCACCGACTGGATCCATGAGCCCGATGTTTCCTTTGTTACTCTCTGAGATGGATCGCAATCCTGGAGTGGGGAGTCTTGCATGGCTTATTGTTGGTTGTATTTTTGGGAGTGCTCTGCCCCTTGATCTTACTCTTGCATGGAGGAGAGTCTGTCAAAGTTTTTGCTAATCTTGGGAAATTTTAGATTCGATGGAGGAGGTCTTTTCCTTAGGATCTTCCTTTTACTAGTAACTTTCTTAAAGTCATCTTCATATTTAGTCATTTGAGTTTTAGCTTTATTTGCTTGAGCATTCAGAGGGAACTCCCTAAAAAGATGTCCACGAGCAAGGAATTTTCTACATCTGAAGGGAATGTGCTCATAATCAATGGTTTGGATCCAATCAGAGTCTTGAAACCCAAGGAATATGGAGGTTGGAAAGGGTTTTGAAACATTGAGATAGACACAAATACAAGCATAAGAGGTGTATCTAACTCACTTGGTGGATTCAACAATTTTGACAAAGGTACCCAAAATGTTACCAATGCCTTGTAGGATTTCCAGATCCTAATATTTGTGTGGAAGAGCATAGAGGCGAATCTAAATTGGAGCGGTTGTGAATTCTTCCTTTGTAGGGATGATTTTTTTAGTCCATAATTTGAGATATTGTCTTGTGGAATTAAATAAATACAATCTTTTTTCAAAATCCCTTTCATGACCTTCAACGTTGTTCAAAAATGCAGTGAAAAATCCTTTGGATTCCAATTTGAGCTCTACATCACCTTTTGATTTCCATCTGATCTTGACCCACCAGGTTAGAGCTTTCTTTGAGGGCCAAAGACCCATGAACTTGTAGATTAGTGCATGGCATTTCATGTACTGGATGGTTTCACTGATCCTATTGGATCTAATCTCATATTGAGGTGTTTCATTGGCCTGTAGAATTCAGGTGCTAGAGAAACACATGTCTCCACCATTAAAGTCATCGTTTTCTACCATCGTCGATGGTTCAACATGAGGCTCGAGGTGTTGGTTTCCACAATCGACCAATTAGGGATCCCCAAGAGGTGGGCGTAGATTGCCTATACACTGTGGGTTGGAATCCTGACGGATTTGTCCAACAACGTTATGGAAGGAGAGAGTTGTGCTCCCTCCTCTTGCTTCCGCCATGGCAAAGGATATTATAAAAAGATAAATCTAGCTTGTGAAGGAGGTGTAGGTTTTAGGACTAGGGGGGTTGTTACAAATACCATCATATCATCTTTGTGTACTGATGATGATGGCAATGTTACCATCCATTGAAACCAACATTGATCTATTGGAATTTAACAAAGAAAAGTTAATTATTTTGTTTTATTATGTTGTTTCTAAACTGAAATATATTTCAAATAGGATTATCAAGCTCACTTTGGTTTTCACGGGTTAACAAATTACATATATTATCTATATTATGAATACTTTGGAAATGAGATGTAATCTTTGTATATGTCGTGCACTCCAAGATTTTTTTTTTTTCATCTTCTACCTTGTTAGAAATGCAAACTTTACAAATTATTTCTTTCATGGTGTCTTAGGTCTTTTCCACTTCCCAGTTTCACTATGAAACTCATGCACATTTGTTCTTATTTTTGCAATGTCTGTTTTCTTCTTGAAGCTAGCAACAATAGAGATATAGTTTTGATCTCTTAACTTAGGTTTAATGACCTCTTTCTAGTAAACCATTTTTTTCTTATTCTAATCTTATTGTAGCACCATAGATTTTCTTTAAAGTTAAACATGAGAATACAATTAATGGTGTTGATATTATGAAGAGTGTCATTTTCTATTACCCTAATACTGAATCCAAGAAGTAGCATCTCAAGTCCAACCTCTCTTTAGCCTCGAGTTTTTTTCATTAGTGTTTTAAACTATTATTACAAGGCTCTATTTCTTCATGTTAGCCAACTTATATTTGTGCAATATGTACCTCATCGTAGCATTACACTCCACAAATGGGACACCARCATCTAAGTAACTTTTAATTCTATGATTGTGTATTATAAAACTCTTCCGGATTTGATTGATTTTCCTCCAAGTCTCCCTAGAAATATTGTATAACCCCATACTTCACAAGCATATAGAATCATTGGGATARCAAACGTGTCAAAAAGAAACTTCTTTTTTCCCTAGAACTAGAACTCATCTTCGCTACAATTATTTTCAAGACCATAAAAATATTTCCAACCTCCACTAATCCTTTCTTCAACACTCTAGTTCCTATTTAGCTTATGACAAATGTAGATTCCAAGATATTTGTATGAAGGAGCTTCTTCCAAGTTGTTGTTATCATTTCTTAGGCATTATTTATGGAACTACTTAATGCTTTATTGATGATGTCGATAATGATGATTGTTAACATCCATTGAGACCAACTTTGATCTATTGAACCTTGAGAAGAAAATGGTAATGAATTACTTGGATTGCTTTAGAGTTTTATTTCTATGCTCGAAAATATTTGAATTAATTTTTCCTAAATCTCCATAGTTTTAATGTATTAAAAGGTTAGGAAGATTGATATTGTTACAAATATTTGGAAATTGAGATTTAATGTGGGTGTTAGAACCATGATTTTCATAGCTAAGGTTTGAGGTTTGTAACCAGTTCGCAAATTCATGCCTGTTAACACCAATATTGTTTTTATGCTTGGCATCATCTAACATCTCCAAGGGTGGGTTTCAAAATGAAGCCTTATCATTTATTATTCCCATTCCCATTTGCAACTGCGCGTTGCAAAATTTTCTACGCACTGCGCAGAGGATGCTGTCGCACAAAGAATGTTGTTGTGCAAAGGATGTTGTCACGTAGAGAATGTTGTCACACAAAGGATGCCATCACGCAAAGGACACTGTCTCATAGAGAATGTTGTCGCGCAAAGGACGCTGTCGTGAAAACAATGCTTTCACGCAAGGGATGATGTCGTGCAGAGGATGTTGTCACGCACAGGATGTCGTCGTGCAGAGTATTTTCCTACACATAAGCTACAGGACGCGTTGCATAAATGACATGTTTAGTGGTCAACTTAAAGATCAATTTATGACCAACTGGAGAGGAATTTTGAAAATCCCCGAGAGGTTTTTGTCGAGAACAAACCAAATGATAAAAACCTCTCTCATATTTGCAAAATGTGTCACATATTGGGATATTCGAAGGAATATTTGAGCACCATTTTTCAGTTTTCATGATTTCCTTTCCGAGACATGTTTTTGATACATGTATTTATGCCATCTGGGGACGAAGTTCAAGAAACCGAGAGAGGTTTTTCCTTATAACGAGCTTATCTACAAACCTCTCTCAGTTTGGAAAAATGTAATTGTATTCGGGAGATATGATGTCATCTTTAACGCCTATTTTTTGAGTTTTCTGCGCAATCCGCTACGTCTTTTTCTGTAGGTTACTGTTGCATAGCAGACTTGATGTGCAAGGGTGACAAAGTGTCCAGAAGTGCACATGATGACTCATCACAACCATATGGTCGAATTTTGAGCATGATCAATTATTGTAAAGAATATTTCAGTTACGATTATGATTTGGCAAAGTCAGGTTGTCTATTTTTAGTAAATCCGTTGAAGTTATTGTTCTCTTTCAACGAAATAAGATCCATGATTCTAGAAGGGAGTAGTTCGACCCTAGCAGCCAAGGGTGACATTAGTTTTCTATATATGGGGATCATTTTGATTTAAACGGGGTTGGTTGGAAAAACAATGTAGACAATGACTATTGATTGTAGTTTTTTGACCCGATTGAAACTTAATGCAAAAGTCATGAAGCTTTGATGAAAAGATTCTAATGGTGGTAGTTTGATGTATTGTATTATTTCTTTGCGTATGTGCTTTCCTATGCTCTTTATATCCATATCTGTAATATTTTTCTGAATCGAAACAAGATTTCGAATCTAGAATTCACTGTGCAGTGCTCTAGATTTGCACCAATTAGACAAACCGTATTTCTTCTAAGTTAACTCAGAATGCATCCCCGACGGTTCTCCAAGTTGCTTTAAGTGTTTTTCTCCCTCCACACATAACGATTTTTAACTAAAAGACTATTTCTTATTTAGCCTTTATCCTCTCAAGTTCAGTCACCAAGTCATTTATTTTTATCTTTTTCTTAAATTGACTCCATTGCCCAATGATATTTTCTCTCTTGCTTGTCCTACCATCCCTTTTAAAACAAAAATGAACTTGTCCTATTGCAGAATCTGACCTTGTGCATTTATTGATGAAATATTTGAATTATTACCAGTAATTAGACATACGAGAGAACCCTCTCTGGTTGTATAGGTCATAGTACAATCTAAAGTTGGTTGAAACAGTTACCTCAGGGCTTTCTTTGATAAATCCCAAAGAAATTACCGAGTGCTAACATTCTGGCACCGTTGTCGGGGACGGAATTGAAAATTTTCCCTGGGAAAGAACGACATGGTTGAGTTCTGAGGTCTGAGAGAAGAAGACACTTAGGCACATATTGGCTATATTTATGCTCTGGTGACTCCACACATCAGAAAATCAGTTGAAGGTGATTCCACTGGCAGAAGAATCCAGCGCTAAATTTTTCATGGAAACTCCAATCAAGCTTCAAATGCGATTCAAAGATTCCACTGGAGAATGAGACCTATTGACAGAGATATGGAAGGGTAGCATGGAAACATCAGGTACTCGAGCTTAAGTTTAGTCCAATAAGTACTTTTCTGTTTTATCAATATCTTCTTGTCCTTTCCTGATTTTTTCAAAAGAATATTTATTCACTTACTGCATTCAAATGAAGCCCAGAGATCTACCCTTGTATATCCTCCATATAAAAATGTAGGTATACCTCCTTTTTGTATAACCGATATTCACCAAGCTCCTTCCTCTGAGCCATATGATGTTCATGATCATTCTTGTGAGCTTAATGAAACCAAAGCTGAGTTTGTACCTTCTGTTCTTAATCCTGCACCCTCCAATATTCAAGAAAGATACATTCCTCTTAAATTGCCTTCCATCCTTCATGAATTTCCTCTGAAACATTATAAGTACCTTCCTAGGTTCGATGGAGAGCTTGATGGAAAGTCAGTTGAAAAACATATTAAGGTCTTTGAACATTTTATAGAATTTTTTGAGATCGAACATGATGATGTGTCTATGAGGGCATTTTCTCATTCCTTACAAGGAGATTCCAATGCATGGTTCAAACATTTGCAACCTCAATCGATTAGCTCGTGGGATGAATTGAGGGAAGATTTTCGCAGATTTTGGGGTGAGAGAAAGTCATGGGATCTACTCCTTTCAAAGTTTTATGCCATGAGAAGAATGAAAGATGAAACCATCTCAAATTTCAACAGGAGGTTTTCTAGTCTTTATTATAAACTGCCTAACAAAATTCAACCCCATGAAGCTACTTCTATGCTCCATTATGCAACAACCTTTCATCCAGGTTTGTCTTTCCTTCTGATGGAAAGAAGATCTAAGTCCTTACAAAAAATGTTTAATGATGCTCAAGATATTAAACACAATATTCAAGCATGTAAATAGATTCAAAATGAGGAGTTGGATGCTAAAGAACATGACAACGGATATGAACAAAAAATAGTTCATTTGAATCTTGAGCAGATAGTTAATAATATCATATGTCCTCTTGAAGATTTAAATGCTTATGATTTTGCAAAGGATTATGTTCCACTTGTTGAAAAAGAAGGTGCTAATTTATCTTCTGATCCATCTTATGATAAGCACGCAGTTGTTTGTTTTATGTATTCATTTTTAGACAGTCAAGGAAATGAATTTGCAAATCAGCTTGTTGAAGAGCAGGTTGATGTCCCAAGCTTTTTCTTGTTAGATGACATTGCAGATGTTGTTGATTTGCCTATATATGATGAATATAATGATGATTATGATGTTGACTTCCTAGAACAACCAACTGCATGTTCTCTATCAGAAAATGTTCCTTTTTAGCAGTGTAATGAGAGAAATCAACCTACATATCACAGTTAAATAGAAGAATATGAAGAAAGTATCGAATCAACTGAAGGAAATTCTTTACCTTTATGCTTTGCTTCGTTTAAATTGTTGAAAGAAAATTTAAAGATCATCATTGAAGCAAAGGAATGTGTGTTGATGCAAAATCACACTGATTCATGGGAAAAAATTGACAAGAAATTGCATCAATCTTCTCATGTGTTTAATGACCTTGTTGCTTGTTATATGGAAGGTTTTATCAGTTCAAAATTGCACACATTGGTCGAAGATGAATTTGAAAATGTAGATGATGATGAGTTGTTTCCCAAATCAACCATGCCCTTCTTTCCATCAAGGGTTTTATTGCAACAATTTAATACATATCTTCAGCCCTTTCATGATAGCCATCAGTTTGAGATTTATGGAAGCAGGAATGTAGTTGGAGGGATGATACAAGATGATAATCTTGTGCAATATCCTGAAGTCAGTTTTCTTTCTTTTGAAGATCCTTTTGCAACATGTTTGGAAACAACAAATGGACCTAAGTTTTTAAATTCGGTCAATATTGAATTTTATGAGTTTCCATTGAGAGAGTTTTCCCTTTCAATATTGATCAAAGATACACAAGGAATTCAACCCGTGAACAAGACACTTGCATGGTTGCACTGGATTTTTGATTTCACCTAATCAAATAGCTCAAAGATTAGCTTAGTGTAGGTAGAAGTATGAATAAGCTCGATTCTACAAGAATTTCTTTCAACAATCTGCAATTTTCATTTTCAGCTCAGTTTCCAGATTTCAGTTTGGAGCATATACAATTTTGGGTTTTCAGCGGATACAGGTAACAGGTCAAAGAAAAATTTTCAATGGTTTGGGAACAACCTAATGGATAAGGCACCTGCTCTACTGTTCTTTGCTACCTCACAGAGAGAGGATATAATCCCCATTGAAGCCAGATACTAGCACCATGATTTTCATAGCTAAGGTTAGAGGTTTGTCAGCAGTTTGCAAAGTCAT
>JASDQU010501553.1:7670-21916 GCA_032191745.1 Picea mariana | reverse complement strand
TACAATAGGTTACACCCCCTATGATTTAGTTTATGGAAAGCATGTACTCGTACCCATTGAATTTAAGGTGAAGACTTATAAAATTGCATTAGAATTAGGACTAAATTTTTTAGAAGCTTAACAAAAATGAGTTCTACAACTGAATGAGATAGATGGAATTTTCCATGATGCATTACAAAAAACCATTCTTGTACAACAAAAATGAGCAAAGTTGCATGACAAATTTATCAAAAGGAAGCAATTCAAAGTCGATGACCCATTCCTTGCTTTTTGATTCAAAGTTCAAAAACTTTAAAGGCAAGTTTACAACCCATTGGCTAGGCCCTTATGAAATTGATACAATGTTTGACAATGGATCAGTGAAAATAAAAACCATTGATGGTTCAAGGATTACGTTTGTGGTCAATGGCCATAAACTAAGATTCTATAACAAGCCAATGTCCAAAGATAAATTTGTTTCCATATTACTTTAGAGGTACGAGATGGAAGTTTTGAGTAAGGAGGATAACTCTTCTACTCATCTTTCATCCTGGATTTTACCTTCTTTAGAAATATATATAAAAAAGAAGAAAACAAATATAAAAATAAAAAATAATAACAAGGTTCAAAATGTGAAAACCAGTATCTGGCACATCTAAACAAAATAAAAAATAAAATAAAAAAATTTAAAGGAAAAAAATATTCAGAATGCGAAAACTAATTTTCTGGCACATCTAAACAAGAACTCTGCTTGAAAACTAGGTAACTGGTTGACAGAGTTATGTTCTTTAGCATTTCATAACATTTCCTGTAAATTTTCTTTTTTAGAAATGTCAGAGCAATTAATACAAACAACACCATTATTCCTTTGATTTAGCAATAACAACTTTGTTTTTTTCCCTCCTGTAAGTAACTCCACACACTTCATATCACCGCAGTAGGAGAAAATTGTTAGTCTAGGTAATAAAGAGAACTTCCTTCATTTAAAAGAAAAATAATAAATTTCCTGTAATCACTGAAGAATTCCAGTAATTGAAGACATATTGAAAATGCAGAATGATCAAGAATTGACTAGGTTACAACAACCATTTCCAGAACCATACTCTCCAAGCAACGAGGTAATGAACATGCAAGGTAATAGTTTTTATATTTACTTGATTACAATTAAGGGTTGATTTTCAATGAAACAACTTATATTGATGTGCAAACTTGAATTACCTTACAATGATTAAATCAAAACACTCTGATAATTTCCCTGAACTGGCGATACCTTGAAATCATATCAGATTTTTATTCCAGTTCATATAATCATTTCTATCATAAACGAAATGAAATCATTATTATTATATGAAACATATAATCCGATTTCATATATTTGAAATGATTGCCCATTTTATCCACCTCCTCCACTGCGAATCATGATCAC
Organism: Picea mariana; assembly: GCA_032191745.1. Taxonomy (NCBI): domain Eukaryota; kingdom Viridiplantae; phylum Streptophyta; class Pinopsida; order Pinales; family Pinaceae; genus Picea; species Picea mariana. The sequence continues at coordinate 20,511 of JASDQU010501553.1, read as the reverse complement.
CTCCATCGAACACGATTAGTCTATCTAATCAATGCTAAACCATACCTGTCATCATCCCAGAGGATAAAGCTTCGTGCTAAACATAATGATTTTTCCACATGCTATAACCCTCGAATGATGAAACCACTTATGAGTTTGAAATAACCTATTAAAAACCATCATATGAGTTAGTCTATCATCCAATATCTTCTCCGTCATTGTGAAATTTACGTCTATTCCTTGTCTTTAACATTTTTATCCCTTCTTGGTAAATATTTCACCTGACGGATTCACCAGTTAAGAGTGACAATGACACCTCCTTTCGTGGTTAGGTTTGAACTAGGGGGAACAACACTTCTTGATGAAGTCTCGACTTGCAGATTAATTTTTCAGAAGGTAGGCTTTCTGTAGTTGTTTGAACATTTTCAAGGCCATAATGTAGCAGTTACAAAAGCATTTTCAAAGTCATTCAATGGGAAAACCATAGTTGGAGACATGAAAATCTCTTTGACAGAGGAATTTCTCTTTGGAATTACGGGGCTGAAAAGAACATGGGAAAGTAGGTTTAAGAACCAAATATTAAAATAAAATGGATGGACGATATTCTTAAGCAAGTCACACCCAAACCCTAACTGGACAAAAGGTATCCAGAACATTGCTAGACAATCCATGGCCAGATGTGGTCTTCTTCATACAAAAATATCTGACATTTGAGGGAAGGTATAGCCTAATTTATCTCTATCATGTCCGTTCGTTGCTGCATCTAAAGGATAAAACAAAAATGAATCAACATGAATTTGTATACGCTGAAGAGTCTCACGAAGATGGCAACCGTTGTGCGGAAAAATCCACCAAATAAGGAATGATTTTGTATCACCATGCCCTAACTAAATTAATTGTGTTGGATAAATTGGGGAAGTTAAATAAAACATGAGATGAATTTATTTCAAGAAACCTATTTCAGGAAGCAAAGTTGTTTGAAAATGAGGAATCAATTCCTGTAAACCCTAAGCCTGTTATAACAAGAAAAATAAATAAATAGAAGAAAAAAAACAAGGGTTTACAGCCTAAAGTGCAAAAGAAACAGAATACCCCATAAGAATATTCTCATGATTTTGAGAAATCTACAGTTAGAACAACCAGGTCCAGTTAGAAAGATAAGGAGACACAAATTTATGAGAAAGATTCGACAGGGAAATTAAAAAGGAAAGGAAAGAAAAACATTATAGAGGTGGAATCTGATTCCAATGATGAAGAGAATTCACCCAAAATGGAGGTAAGGAAATCAACATTCGAACAAATGTTGGCTGCAAGAGATTGGATAACAAGGAAGATCACTCGCAAGGAGTAGGAAGAAAATCTGCTTAAGAAAACAGGGGAAGAATAGGAAGGCCATGAAGAAGAGGGAGACCGTGAAGAGCAAGAAGACCAGGAAAATTCAGAAGACCAAGAGAATTTATCCAATTTATTCAAAAGGCGTAGAACGAGGAGTTCAATAAAATCCAAGGAGGATGAACATATGTTTGATGCTTCCCATATTCTAGAACAATTACCTTTATCTGATGAAATGCCTAAGCAAAGCATCCCTGATATAAATGAAGAAGAAAAAATTCTTGGTACAGAGACTAGAGTTGATGAAATTAAAGCTAAATTGAGCAAAAAGAAGAGGATAGCCAAATTGAAGACAACCAAACTGGAATTGGAAACTTTAGACAGGGTGGTCAAAGAAGAAAATGAGAAGGTAAAAGAACATAATGTCAAGTTAAGAGGAAAATATGATGAACTCAAGAATAAATACAAAACTCTTAGGATGAATTCAAGGAAATGGTACACCCAAAATTTGAAAACCATCCAATAAAATAAAAGGTTGTTTGATAAGATAAAGAATAACAAGATCAGAAATAGGGGACCCTCAACAACAATTGTTTCAGAACCAGAGGACAGTTGAACAACTGTAGAAACACATTTTTGAATTTTTGGATCAACAATTACCAGGAAATAATATGCATGAGGACATGCCATATCCTCTGTCTGGGGGAGATGTTGGGTGTTATATTTTTCTCCATTTTTCTCCATTTTCCCCCATTTTGACCATGAAAATCATTATTTTTCCCTACTTTAACCTAGCCGATGGCATATCGAGTGTAAATAAGGCAATGAGTTGTCAATTGAAATTAACTCTTATTTTCCTCTTGTAAATAACATTAAAAGCTATTTTCCTTTGCAAAATTACCAATAATCCAGTTATTATGGGAATTTACTCTGTTTCATGAGATATTATAGGAATTATAGGTTGACATAGCTCCACTTGCTCTAGAGGAGAATTTCTACTTGGAGATACTTCACCAAAACCAGGAGATGGTGATTTATCTATCTTATCATTCCCAGGCCGTTCAATATCTGAGAGTCAATGATTGGAAAAATCGACAGACAGTTATTACAAGAAATCCATGGCCTGTTATTACAAGAAATCCATGGCCCTTTATTATAGGAAATCCGTGGCTCGTTATTACAGGAAATATGTGTCCTGTTATTACAGAAAATCTACAGGCTGTTATTGTAGGAAATCCGTTATCTGTTATTATAGAAAATCCATAGATTCACTTAGAGAATTGGGGATTTGATTCTAGAAGTGTGGAACACAGACCATCTCATTAGAAAATCAAGGATCTGATCTAGAAGATCAAGGAATAACCATGTCAAACACTATAATGGAGATCTGAGCCATATTTCCTATAATCTATTTTTGAAAACAAAGGTATTTGATTTGCTTGTAAAAAATATAAAGGAGAAGAAATAGAGTATAGGGAGTTAGTGAGAGTATGATTATGAAGTTGAACATAAATTGTAATTGCTGATATTTGCGTTACATCAATATAAGGAAGTTTTGAATCATTTTCATGTGTTGAAGTTGTTTTAAGTTTTGAGGTTTAATCAACAACATATCCAGGAGGGCCCCATGGTATGTGTTGTTTCTATTTTTAAGCAGTGTGGGTGTTGGAAGTACTTCCTATTAATTGCTTTAAGATTTGTTCTTGTTTTTCATTTACTCTAATTTCCTATAGAAGCATAATTCTATATTGCAGACATTGTTGCTTCATGTATGGTGAGGAACTATTTAGGATGATGATGTAAAGGCATCCAAAAATTGGAATGATCCTCCATCTACTGCACTATACCAATAGTTCTCACAAGATATACTTGAAGAATAAACAAAGTCTGTAGATTTTCCTGTTTGCACTTTTCATTTCAGAATTTCGAGTTTATCTTCAACCAACCTTTTATTCACACTTAGGAAGATTCCTTTCTAATTCCAGAGGTTTATTTGGCCAAAATAGATTGTGTTTGTAAGTAAGCACCCAGTGTGACTTCCTGCAATCTATATCCATACCATTTGATGGTTAAATCTAAATAATTGTGAACATATGAATCATTTCTTAATGTTGAGCGTTTTGTTTTGTTTAGGAAGAATCAAGATCAATTCTACACATATAGTGTTAGTGTCTCATAAGTTTACTTACTCGGATTGATAAGAAAATGTTGAGGAATATAGATCACTAGTACAACCCAACAAAGACATTGGTTTTGTCCCATGACGAGTGAAGGGATACACTAAATCTATGTATAACTCACCATTTTGTAATCAATTTCATGTTTAATAAAATTCCCATAGAACCTAGTTTTCCCAGTTGTATTTACAGTGTAAAAAAATATGGTTGTGTATACTTACATAGTTTTGGATTTAATATGTTCTTTCATTCCATGTAAACCATGAGAAATACAATAGAGCTACATTGTATTCTAGCTTTGTTCATTGGTTTAAATGATTGCTTGAGGAGCATAAGACATTTTTTCCCATGATGAGTGAAGCGATACACTAAATCTATGTATACCTTATGCTTTTGTAATCAATTTCATGCTTAATAAAAATATTCTAGAATTTGGTTTTCCCATTTGTATTTACTGTATAAAAAAAATCTTTGTTTGTCTCATGGTATTAATGGCTATGCATACTTATTTAGTATTGGTTTTAATATGTTCTTGCATTTCATGTACCATGAGAACTATAATAGAGATACATTGTATTCTAGCTTTGTTCATTGGTTTAAATGGTTGCTTGAGTGTATTTCTAGTTCACTGTTTAATCACATTCTACAACCAATCTTGCAATTACTTCTTGTTGGGTGTTTATCATTTTGTAGTGGGTTTGTATGCGTACACAACATTTCAATTAATTCCAGTACTGTACAATACATCATTGTTGTATTGACCCATTATTCACTTATTGATAATTGGAGTATAGCTATAACTCTGTCACATATCTTCCATTCGATGTGACAAAAGAACTTGCATCGTCAGAACAAATTTGGAGAGTCTTCGTTGAAAAAATTTATGTCTACTGAATCAAGAAATGGATTAATGAACCAAATATTAAGTAGACCCTTTATTTTTATCCCTATTGTTGATTAGAAATATAGAGTATTATTTATTTCCATAGAGATACATGTTGACGAAATGGACAGGCCATAGGCCTACCATTTACAGATCACAAGGTATCATAGTATGTTCGTTAGAGACCTTGAAGCAACTTCCATGGACAAAGCCTTGAAGGGGGAGAAACTGAAAGAGTCAAGAGACTTCAATAGGAAGATCCAAGAATAAAGTTGGTATTGGACGCAAAAAATTAATGAGATGGAAAAATAACTGTCCAAATGTCAGGACTCCTTCACCATTGCGAGAAAAAAATTAGATAAAAGCATATTGTATCTCTTGCAATTGGAGGAGAAATTCACTCAGTTGGATAATTGGAAAGAGGAGAGGTTCACCGAAGTGACTGCTCTACTATACCAGGATTTGGAGTGAAGGAATAGGCCTTGAAGAAGAGATAGGCAATGGTCAAAGAGATCAAGCAAGCCATTTTTCTTGCCTATGAGAAAGCCAACACCATGACGAATTCAAGCATGATAAACTCACCTTCCAAGATCCTTCTTCAAGAGGCCTTTTATGACTTTGAAAATCACACTAGAGATATCAGTTCCAAGTTCATGATGCAAATGGGATATTACAATCAATTTCTAGGCAAGGAAGTCCAAGGAATGGTATTGTGATCCCCATTTTATCTCAAAAAATCCCCAAGTATGAAGGTCTAGGATTTAATGGATGGGAATCCAACACAAGTTTGACTCAAACCACCTTTATCAAGGCAAGAGGAATAAAAAAAAAACTATTTCTATGGAGGAAAAGGTAGCTGGAAAATGAGTGTGCAACAAGTCATTCAAATATAATTGTAGAGGCTTGGAAGAGGGAATTGAAGAGATGATTCCAACATTCTGATCCACTCCAACTCTTGGGGAACCAAGCAACCAAGATGGCAAGCATCATCACAATTTTTTTTTTTATGACATAGTATATTTGGTTTGTTTGCATTGCAAGAAAAGGGGTCATAATGATAGAAATTGTTGGCACTATATAAGGCCAAACAACCTATGTAGGAACTATTGCTAGTACTGCATATTGACTGTACATTAGGAGGAGAAATGTTGGAGGCTTCACTCATAACTCCATCCCAAGGACCGAATAACTGAGAAGAAATATTGGAGAGTCAAGGTCAAGAGGAAAGAGAGGCTGCTTGCACTTACAACCCAAGGAGCAGTGGTTGTCCAACAACCTATTGTAGTAGGGAATGTTGTCTCTAACCATGAAATGGACAATAGGATTATACCAAGGACAACCTTTATTTAGCCCATATATTCTGTATTACAATGGAGGGTTGCATCCTTTCTTGGAGATTTATCAGAGGATGATTAAAGGAAGAGAAGGAGAAAAATGAACGAAGTTGAATCTTTTGGAGACCAAAATATTTCAAAATGGGGATGCGAGATTCAAATTGGATCCTTGTCAAAATATGTTTGTAAACTTTGTTGCAAGCATTTAAATTTTAAACGTTCAAAATTCCTTTGGAAGTTGAAACAAACCATTGTGATGGTTGGCCTTCCAAGAGAACCCATTAAAAATGAAGGATGTGATGCAATATAGCATTGAATATAAAATGGATGAGAGATGAGGAGGAAATTAAGAAGGGCAGTAGTAGAGATGAGAGCTCAAAGAAGCAATTTGCTTGATGATCGGAGGAGAAGACATTGAGGTTGTTCAACGATGAATGAAGATTGTTGTTGAGCCATGGGCATCTACAAATCTCTTTCTAGTGAGTAACAATACACTAAATCTGTGTATATCTCACATTTTGTAATGAATTTCCCAATTAACAAAAATCGCTTAGAACTTGGTTTTCCCGTTTGGATTTCTAGTTAAAAAAAATTGCTTTTGTCTCATGGTGTTAATAGCTGTGTATACTTGATGTAGTTTTGGTTTTAATTTATTCTTGAATTCTATGTAAACCATGAGAACTATAACATAGTTACATTGTGATCATATCTCTATTCATTGGTTTAAATGATTGCTTGAGTGTTGGAATTGGTTGAGTTTATCACTGGTTAACTACTTAACCACATTCTACAACAAATTTTGCAAGTGTTTCTGGTTGGTTGTTTATTATTTTGTGGTGGGTTTGTATGAGTACACAACATTTCAATTAGCTCCAATACCATACATATCAACATTGTTGTATTCACACATTATTCACTTATAGATCACTTGAGTATTAGCTACAACATTGCCACATATCTTCCATTCGATGTGTGGAGAGAACTTGCAGCTTGAGAGTAGATTAGAGAGCCTATGTTGAATAGAGGTATGTCCAATGAAGCAAACAATTGAGTAGTGAACCAAATATGAGATAGACCCATTATTTTTTATTCTTTTTGGTGATTAGCAACATAGAGCATTATGTATTTCTGCAGATATCTGTGTGATGAAATAAGTAAGACATAGACCTATCGTTTACAAATAATCTATATAAAATATTATAAAATCTTGGAGTTTGGGAATTGCATTTGAACAAATTCTATATTATATTATATCATTTTTTGTTGTTGTTGGTTTTGCTTTGAGCATGGGAATGCAATAGATTCTTTCTCAAAGGCAAAGGTCTATTAGGCTTAAATTCTTTCTCAAAGGAAAAGGTCCGTTAGGCTTAAAAAAGATATAGTAAAAATCTACTTAGTGGAAACATTGAGAGAAAAAAGCACCATTGGGTGACTTCACCTACATGTTCATAGGTGGTTGACGTAATGTTTTAGTAATTGATGATGGAAAACCCATTAATCTGGGAAAGGAAAACATTGATAAAGAGATCAACTGAACAAGGTGTTGAATATGCTATTGTAAATGCCCATGTTTTTCATATATAAAAAGGGAACCTATCCCTTTCTCACTTTCATGGTTAGAGAATGCATTTCAATTGATAATTAATAAAAGTGTTTAATCAATTTGTTGGTTGGATTGATATTTGAAAAAAAAGGAAAAATTATTACTCATCAATGTGTATGCTCTTTAGTTAATGGAGTTAATAGTATTTGGTTATGTGGTTCTTTAACAATCACCATGTTAAAATATAAAATATCAAACTTCTATTATTGAATTTAATTTTGTAAATTATTCATAATAGACTAGATTTTAAATTATTAATTATGAAAAAAAAATCATTTTATAAAAATATAAAACATCAAATCTTTATTATCAAAATAAGTTTATGTATTATTCATATTAGAAGAGAGTGTAAATTTATTAATGTTGGAGAAAATTGTAAATGACTTGTAATAGTAATAGAGGTTTTTTTAGTTTGAAACAACAAGAAGAAATATATTTTGTATTGGAAAAGCGTTATAGTTGTGTTTGTTTGCATGGTAATACAAAAATGTTTGTTGACGCCCAAAAGCACAACATTGAATCCCTGCCTGCAAATGAGTTGCAATGAATTACTACTTATATATATTTAATAATATACTAAATAGGTGGGACCCTGTTACGTGAATAGTGATGAAAGACACTCTTATTTGATTACGCTCATGACTACCTTGTAAAGATGACTCTAAAGTTTGAAATTCGAAACCGCTTTCTGGATAAATGACGGGGTTTATTAGCAATTTAATTTAAAAAGGAAAGAGAAAAAATGTTGTTTTAATGAGCATCTTGGTTTATTCTTGCTACACATATATTTTGACTTGTTGATTCAAACTCCAAGCATGGGCCATATATAGTTATGGCATATTGCACTTATGATATCCTTTTTATTGTTATGAACAATTGTTAAGTTTTATAAGGTGGCAATCCTTCCCTAGCAAAGAATGTGGGACATGAGATGTATTTGGTGCTAAGTGTCGAGTATGCATATAAAACTTACGAGCTTAATGAAAATAGGCAAATTCGATTTTTGTATTGAATTGTTATGTGGAAAACATAGTGGACTATGCGCTGGAGGTATTGGGTGCGCTTGTACTTGGCTATAGTTGATGGAATTAATGTGAGAAACGACGTGAAATTACTGCACGTCGCTCTAATCCTACCTTTAGGTCGTCACCCTCACTTGGTCTGCATTTGTGCTGGTTTCTTTGGCTGGTGTTGCCTCCGTTTTGATCGGCCTTGGAAATACTAATGGTGCTTGTTGGTTTTCTGGCATTCTCCTTACAGGTATGATGGCTCTTACCTCTCCATTCATGAAATGTAGCTCTGCTCTGAATAAAATCATGATGTTGGCTCTTAGATTTTCTTACAGATTGTGTTTTCTTCCAAAGTGTAAATGGATGTATGTGGGTATCACGACTGTGCAAATTGCATTTAAGTGGAGGTTCCTCCCTGTTGGAATTTAAAAATTTGAAGCTGAGAATAGTGTTCGAAACTCCTTTCGGTTTGGATTATGTGATTGCATTATGCCCATAATGAATACTGCTTCTGTGCTATCACTGCTGGCAAATAATTGTGGCAAGTTTTTTTGGTTTCACTCATCTATGGTCATTAAAATTCAAGGGTTTCTTTTTCTCTGTGAAACAAAATAAAAGTTGTTTTTCTTAACGCCAATATTCAGTCTTTGGAAGACTTGTAGCTCCTTCAAATTACCTTTCAACTGTTTGTGAATATATGAGTGTATTTGCCTTGCAACCACCATGAGAGGTCTGTGGAAAGTCTATTGTGATAAGAGATGGTTAAATGGTTTTTATAAACCCCTTGTGAATGTTTCTCCTTTGCATTCACCTAGACCTCAGTGCTTTCATTGATGTATGACAAATAAGAGATTCAAACTCTGGTCTTGATGTATGTTATAATTGATTAACCCGATAGTGGGAAGATTGGTTATTTGCGTCAAGTCTTGTCTCACTTGTTATTTATCCATGGGGGTTTTGTCAATTTTGAAGTTTTTTGATGTTAAAATAAATGATGAGCACTAGTTTCACATGGGGTTTCGATCCCACTTTGTTTATACAACAAGTATTGAGGTTGCGATGATGTATTTATGTGGTGTTCTTAGCCTCCCATGCRCGCTTGATGTAGTATGGTTTTAATTGTTTGGAATGACTCTGTTAAAAGTCCCTTATAAAAGATCTGCTGATAAAAATAAAAGGAAGGGGAAATTAAAGTTGTACAGTTTGACAGTTCTAGGACTTTCCCGGGGTTTTATATTGGATAATATAAAAACGACTGTGTCTTGGATTTGAATTATGAAACAAAGAAAAGTTTTGGAAAATGATGGTAATGATGTTTTTTAATAAATACTATTGCATATGATAGAACAATAATCATCTTTTCCCCTTTCATTATCTCACTTTTCACTCATTATATGCCCACCACCTTCCCAAATACATTTAAAACATTCCTTGTTCTATTATTATGAATTTCATTTTTTTGAAAAGATAAAGGATTAATAACAAAAGAAAAGACTAAGTTGATGACTGGTGTTGGAAATTTGGATATGGATACATTTTCTGTTACTCCTACATTTGCTTGAACAATATTCGTTGGTCACTTCCCATCCATGCTACCATTTTTCTCTCATTATAATCCCCTCATCTTCCCAATATCCCTACTACTCCCTGTTCAAATGGAAAATTGATTGTTGAGTTTTAAGATGTTGATGGATGGATTTCATATGCTTCTGTGGTGAATAATAGAGCCAACCTTTTAATTTTATTTAGGTAGATTATTGATGCATGGATTGTTAAGAGTTTTTCATAACATGTTTGGAATATTTCTTTAGGATGAGTTTCTTTAGTAGAGGCAAAAATGGAAGAGGTGTTTTATAGAGGTGCTAATAGAGGCAGAGTTAATTGGCAAAGGGTCCATAGAAGGCCACAATTTTTGATACATTTTGATGCTGATCCACATGATCTAAATCAACTCTTTCAAGATAGGTTCTTCAACCTAGGTGGCCATGGGATTCTACAACCCCAACCTGAGAGGGATCCCTTCCAACCACATAATTTTTTTTATGGTTTCTGTGTTCCCCCTCACGTTTCTATGCAGTTAGAACCACCTTCCAATGATGGTTGGAAAGATATTGTCCATCAACCTTCTCTTCATCACCATGGCTGGCCTACTGTGTCTTTTCCATTACCCCATCCTCCATCACCAATAAATCCAAATAACCAAGATGATCATGTTGTCTCGCTAGTACAGTCATCCCATGCAAGTAAAAGGCTAAAAACGAATGTTCCCAAGCCGGATCCAGATAAAATAAAAGGAGTGGCCACTCCCTCCAAGTCATCCAAATATTCCTCTAAATCTGTGTATTCTCGTCTTCATCTGAAAGAAAATTTCTCCCATGTCATCAACGAGATCCACCATCAGGGTTCTGATCATCCTAAGTCTGCAACAAAAATATCAAAAGAGGGCAGCAATGAAAAAAGGCCAAATGCCTCTCACAACAAATATGGGTTTTAATGATGATTAATATTATTTTCTATTGAAGACAATCTTTTTGGTTTGAAAATGTTTTGGACAACAAATACATGTTTAGATAGTGTTTTGGACAACATGGATATAATGCCATTTTTTTGGATATAGTCATGTTATATTTTGCTAATATTAAAATATTTGATCATTAATATGAGAATGTGAGTTACACAGAGGATGTTTGAATCAAATGTTTGGGGTTTTATACTTCATGTTTTGATGACTATTAAAAGAAATTGAAATGAGAGTCACAAGGGGTCCCACATATTTAGTATTTATTTAATTAGACCCTTATTTTTATATATTAATATTTGTTTGTCTCAAATAATTAGTTAAGCTAATTAAGCTCAACTAAAGAAAGGTAGTTGAACTACCATAACTTATTGAGAAGGAATAAAAGCTCAATCAAATGAAAAGACATGGAAGGAGAGAATAGAAGGATAACTTCAGCCATAAGGTTTTCTCTATACTAGTGAGATACTTTCATTTTTCATTCATTCTGAGTTTACTAGAAGGATTAACCATCTTGATGACAACATGGTCTTATTGAAGGCAACATGATTCAAAACTGAATCATATATTTCAGCAGCTTGTTTTAAAGGTGTATGATTTATCTTTGGCAGTTCGTGTGCTCTTATCTGTTTATGAATTAAATTTCATGACTGATAAAGAATATTTTGCAGAGTCAAGTGACAACATTTTGTGGAAAGATGATCTAGATTTTTAAGCTTAAATTTTATTTTGTTCTCAGAGTCTTTTTGTATGGTGCCCAACAAAGGCTTCTAAATCTGACTTTGATCCCTACCCTCGCAGGGGTTTGTAAAGAGAATTCAACTTCGTATCTCAGAATGAAATCAATATAAAAATCAGACTTGTGATTTCAGTCTCACATGTGCATTTTGATGATTTGGTTCATATCTTGTTTTTATCTCCATGTACATACTTATATAATTTCCGTTTTAGTTTATTTCTTTTGCACAGTTACATATAATATATAAAAAACCAGCCTTGGTCCCTTGTACTTAATACTTGCAGATTAAGTGATTGTTTCTTTTATCTTTAGGCTATAAATCCTGGGTAACATTACCAACTGTCTTGCCTTAGCCCAACAATATCTAAAAATGCTTGAGTAAGGTTCATCATACATTTTCCTCAACATTTATTTGGCGACCATACTGGGGAGATATTCAATATCTCTCTGGTGGATTGTATCACAATTGTATTTTATTTTTCTGTTTTATCGGATTAATCCTTGACTGATTTTTCCATGACAGTACCTGCTACGAGACAACCCAATATTGGAAACGGTCTTGATAACCAAACCAACATCACATTAACTTTATTCAACACTATTTTAGAAAGTGCTAGTACTCGTGCTGAACTTGAATGCTCTTGGGAAGTAATTGAACAGACGCAAATATTCGTGAACCCTGGGAAGCCAGAAAAAGGTAGAACAAAAATCAACAATAACCTCCCTTTTCATACCTCTTTGGACTTCATTTTCATTTCCTCTAATCCTCACATCTCTCGAAGGAGAAGAGGGTTGTCCCCTGAAGCTACTCCTATTTTGGAAATAGGAAGGATGAAAATTGTCTTATCAACACAAGTAAGTGCTCTTAGGTGAAGTTTATCTGATTATGTCAATTCACCTTTATCACCCATACCTATCACCTTTAATATGACATCTACGGGTAGTGGTAGTGGCATCGGAAGTGCCTCCTCCTTGCAACCTTCTAGTTCATTAGTAATTGGTAGTATCTACAATCATCAAATCCCTATTCAATCTACTACCAATACTACTAAATTTATAAAGAAGTATGGACTTTTCCAATTTGAGGAAGATGATACGACCACTCCGTGGAACATATCTTCTCCCTTGAATCTCACTCCAACCACTCATCCGTTACCAAAATTCAAAGACCATTTTCCTCGGTTTTTGGGAAATGGCACCGTTACTACAAATGAACACCTAATAGAATTTTCTAATTCTTGTCATAACATGGGGGCTAATGATAAC
>JASDQU010501552.1:34337-44566 GCA_032191745.1 Picea mariana | reverse complement strand
ACGAATCCGTATCCGAATCCTGGTAACTTAGAAAAATACATAATTTATTCATTTTTTTCAAAATTTTAAACATTTTTCAATATATAAAGCAACAACAACATCATATAAACACATAGGCACATAAATATAGAGAAAGAACTGATATATATGATATAGTGGATGCCAAATAAAAACCGATACATCAGTCATTACTGAAAGTCTGAAACCAATACAAAATGACATCAATGATCACATATATAAATGTATATGCCCCAAGACTAGCAACTAGCTATATGATATCAAATTATCAATGCCCTCTCCCCCTTTTACGAGAAACAATCAGGGCCTGTTTGCTAGGCCTTGAACCAGAGGCAGAAGGTCCTGGTCGAGATTCAATGCTGGATGGAGGACTAGCTACTCCAATATGTGTAGAAAGTGGTGTTCCACTTTCAACTAGTTCATCATGTGTAGAAAGTGATGTGGATGAATTCACTACCTTGCCTTTGCACACCTCAAATATGCTTGATGGCCTCCACAAACCTCTTCCCTTGCTGCTCCACACAAAATGCAAAACACAATGAGCCAAAAAAACCCAAATCGGGTTTTTTATCCCGCGGCCTAGACAAACATGGCGATTTTTTCCCAATTTTTTCAAAAAATCACGATTTTTTCAAACTTCAAAAAAATTGCAAATTTTGGTTTTCAAAAAATCGAGGCAGCGAAAAAATCGCGATTTTTGCTGATTAATCAGCAATTTTTTCTGCTAGGATCGTAACATCGTGGCATGTAGCTTAGTGGTAAAGCGGCCCAATGACTAGGAGGCAAACCCTAGGTTGATTCCTAACCTACTCAAGTTTCATAACGAATAAAAGCCAAGTGTTGAGGTGGATTGATGATGGCTAAGAAGCCTCAACCCCAAAGTGGCTTGAAGCGGGGTGTTAGAGATAGCAATCCACAATTTCATGTTGAAACAGTAAAGGATGCCCATCATGAAATGGTCACATAGCTAAGCGATAGACCAGCCCAACAGCTTCGGTAGGTCTAAAAGAACTTTGAAATACAAATTCACTTTTTTCTTTATTGGAAATTGTTTCAAGGAACGCATGTGAGGTTGAGAGTTGCATCCCATAACACAAATGAAGTTATTTCAGCTTCAATTGCCAGGTCTGGGGCTAACTACTGTCCAAGGATTGGGACTTGCACCTAGCCTCATCCCTTTTTGAAACATGCCATTCAAATGGAGCTGGCCACTATGAGAATAGAGCTCTAATGGACGGCTTAATACTCTGTCAATCTCACCGGTGAACCATAGTTACAAAACTTGGCTAATGTTCCTAAGCAACATGGCAATTTTAGTCATATTTCAGCTTATAAACTTATGAAGCAAGCCACCAAGTTTTTCCTCAGCCTCGCAAGTCAAACTCACCAACATATTAAAAACTAGAGCGTTGACCCACGAGAGTACTTGCAGCAAAACACACTACCATCAAGTCAGACACTGGCAGCACGACAATTCCAATCGTTTTCTGTGCTAAGCCCAGTTTGACTCAAGAGTACTTAGAAACTGAGCCTCGTTGTGTAACAAGTGATTGAACCAAGACCCCATTGGCTATTCACATATATTTCACTGTATATACATTTCAGATCTGTCAGAAGGAAACATTAACTCTCAAATTTCAATTAGAACTCCTATGCTAAGAAGTGTTGCAATAATATTTCAAGTCCAAACTGCCTCCGACAACTCTTTGGAAACAATTCAACTGAGTTGAGTCACCTCTTTGGAGGCTAACTTGGCCTGTAGTCATAATTACAAGTCTGACTCACGAGTATGGCACATCTCAAACTCATGAGTCAAACATTATTTAAATAGAATTGGTGAGCTTGATTCACAAAAGTTAAACTTGTTTTTCTATTAGGAATTCACAATAAACAAAATTTCACAAAATCAAACCTGTGTACAGTCTAGAATACATGGAATTTGTAGTATGTGATACCCTCTCTGCACATTAAAATGCAGGCATTGTACAGATATTATCAACTTTCATATTAATGAGAAAAACATATTTCAAAATTATTTTATTTATTCATTATTGATCCAAGTCAACTCCTAAGTTTTTCCCCAAATCGCCATATGATAGTCGGATACCTTTCATGCTAATAATCATCAACATTTTTTTGGAGACTTGCCATTATTGTAGGCGATGGAGCTTATAATCTAATGCTTCAAGTTCTATAATTAGAATCAATGACCACTGCAACCACGACTATAACTAGCCTATAATGATCACAAGAATTCCATTAATTCACTACTGAGTAAACCTTTTTCTAAGTGCTTCCCAACGGACTTTGCAGCAAGAATTCCATTAATTCACAACTAGTGAGTAAATCTTTTTCTATGTGTTTCCTAGTGGACTTTGCTGCAAAGAATTATATGCAAGATCTAAGAGGTCCAGGACTCGCTCAAGGTCTCGTTTCTTTGAAATGCAAAGGGAGACAGAAGTGCTTCCCTGTGGGCTTCCCTGCAAAGAATTAAATACCAAGTTTAAGAGGTCCAGGACTTGCTCAAGGGCTCATCCCTTTAAAACACAAAGGGTGAGGGAGATTATAAGGAGAATAAAACCCTATTGGAAGGCTCAACACTCCATCAATCTTTAACATTGAACCCATGGCCCATTGTCAACTAAAAAGTAAAGAATTAGTGGTGTACACACACCATGTAGTTAAGTTTACTTAGGTCAGTGGTTAGTTACTGTGCAGATTTGACTTATTTCTGCTTGGCAGGTGAACTGCCAACCACCCGTCTTTAATGCTGGGCTCCTTCCAGTGTATTATATATACGGGTGTTCTCTTTGTAATTATCAATTAGATATACAGTTGTTGTTTGTTTTATGGAGCCTATGTTCATATATGATCCAGGTTAATCCCGTATTTTTACATGGTATCAGAGCATGCGCGTCTTGGCTTGTTTGATAGTGTGCAGATCGGGGCCTTCATTCTTAGTTCGAGATCTGGTATTGCAGATTGTGGTTTTATAAATCTGTTGCTCGATGACTAGGTCGCCTCCTCCTTGCCTTCTTGCAGATTGTGTGGGGTTTAGGGATTCTAGTCGGTTCAGAGCAGGGACGTGGAGCTTTCTCCATCACTGTCACCTTTATTTTTTATCGGTGTTGGTCTCGGCCTGTACCGTAGCCTTGACCTTGTGTTTTGCAAGCTCTTAGTTGGCTCTGCTCGTGGCTCAAACTGCTCCATTGTACCTTCACACCTTTTACACGCATGTGAAGCATGTGCTTTGGAAGCCCAGTGGGTGTTTGCATGTGGTGTTTGGTGCATCTGCTCATTCATGGTAGCTCAGTGCTTTATGGGAGATGCCTTATGTGACCTTCTCTGCATTCATATGAGCCTGTGGATGGCATTTTGCTTTCAAATCAAGTTAATTTGTTTAAGTTTCCCTACTGGGGTTGTTTAGTGCATGCTTCTCACTGGCCAACGCAGCTTCTATGTTTCGAGTGTTAATTTTGTTTTGTTTGCTATCCAATGCTAAACAGACTTCATCCTTCTTGGGCGTAAGAAGTGTGGGGCTGTGTCTACCTCCTTTTGTTTGGGTTTGGCGAACACAAAGCATTTGTGAGATCCATCACTGAGATTGAGCTCCACTTGGATCTGTGCGCACTCTTTTTTTAATTTTCTTGAGGTCGCAGCAGGATCAAAAGATTGTAAATTGAATATCAAAATGTGTTGGAGTTCTTATGTGAGTCTATATGGATTGCCAACTTAGCTTTGCTTAGCCTTCTTGCGTGGCTGTTGGGCTGTTTGGAGTTCTTATGTGGATCTTTGATGGCATTGCCAGCTTGGGGTTACTGGACCCTCTTTAGAGTTCTGGCCATACTTCCTGTTTGGAGCTTTCAACCTCCACAGGCCTCATGCTCTTGACTTTCAATGCATCTTTGTGGGATCTTCTTCAGTTTCAGCTCCAAGGTGTTTCAGCATTTGTGTTACTATCTTCAAAGTGCCTCTTTTTGGTCCTTTGTGCTCGTTAGAACATTTTGTATTTGGGTACACTTTAGCAGGCCTAGTAGCCGGGACTTTTGAGATTTAATGTCATTTTCATACTTCCCTAAGTTGCACTTATGGGGGGTGTTGGTGTACACACACCATGTAGTTAAGTTTAGGTCAGTGGTTAGTTACTGTGCAGATTTGACTTATTTCTGCTTAGCAGGTGAACTGCCAACCACCCGTCCTTAATGTTGAGCTCCTTCCAGTATTATATATACGGGTGTTCTCTTTGTAATTATCAATTAGATATACATTTGCTGTTTTTTTTATGGAGCCTATGTTCATATATGATCCGGGTTAATCCCGTATTTTTATAAGAATCTTGCGTAGAGTTAAATGACAAACAAGCAGCTTTAAGCTAGACCCCAACTATACCAACACCTGAAGTAACCTCCACATTCCCAGTTCTCTTCCAGCTAGTTCTTGCAGAAACTAGCGGGACATATTTCAACCAACACAACCCCTCACTCCCACAATTCAGAACTAAACTTTGTCAATAATTCCCCGAGCTAGATTTCCAATCTGAGTTGGGAAATCCCCCCAAGACCAAATATTGTAAAGTCTCAGCCAAGCATGCATAGCTTAAATAACGAAAAGGTCATGTCTTCGATTCCCCGTAAGCCCCATTTAGAAGTTGTTATCGACCCTATCATTTTGCGCTTCTCATTTTTCTCCCAAGGAAACAACGCTAGCTATCCTCTATTATCTCTAATTGATAAGAGGTTGGCGTTATAAATCCGAATGTAGCTGAACAGCTACNATCCCCCCAAGACCAAATATTGTAAAGTCTCAGCCAAGCATGCATAGCTTAAATAACGAAAAGGTCATGTCTTCGATTCCCCGTAAGCCCCATTTAGAAGTTGTTATCGACCCTATCATTTTGCGCTTCTCATTTTTCTCCCAAGGAAACAACGCTAGGTATCCTCTATTATCTCTAATTGATAAGAGGTTGGCGTTATAAATCCGAATGTAGCTGAGCAGCTACAATAATGAACCAATAACAGGTATTCAGGAGAGGGAATGCCCGCCGCCCAGGTTTAAACTCCAAGTTAGGGCTTAGTTCAGACCACTAAGACCAATGGCACTGACTCCTCATTTAGTTTTAAAGTGATCCCTAGTATTGCCAAAAAAAAATATTTGGGTTTATGTCATGATTACAATTTCTCATAAGCCCTCTATCCATTTCCATAAACCACATTACACGCTATCAGTTGATCCTATAATTTACAAGTAATCCAAGTGATCCTTTCTATTGGGAAGAAAGCGTTTGGGAAGAAGGTCTTTATCTTTCTTATAAGCCATCCATCAATTTCCCACAAGCCACATTACACGCTGTTAATTGACCACATCATTTACTTGTATATAGGAAGAGGTTATTTCCTTAGACCACATTACATGCTATTAATTGACCTTACTATTTATTTATACAAATGTTCTCTTGTATTGAGAAGAGGGTTGTAATACGATCAAATTAAGGATGCAATATAAGAGGTTCATAATACTATCGATGCAATGCTAATAACCAAGTGACGATAGCATGTGTGCACCTGAACTGAAAGCGGAACCTGTGTCTTGCCAACAGTCTTGGCATCGCCAAGAGCCACAACCTCTCCCCCTTCGGGTTTTTTCTGAGCTGTGGAGGGCAGCAATATCCCACCTTGGGTTTTCTCTTCCGCGTGCTTAAGCTTAATCAGTACCCGGTCACCCAGGGGCTTCAATGTAGAAAACTGCAACACAACCCACGAAACAATGAGATTTCATCTCAAAACACTATAAATACCAAGGGAGTACAGYAAAAATGCCCGGATGGTAAGTACCTTGGGAGCCACGGAAGTTGCMGCCCTGACTGAGAGCGTCGTGCAACGAAAGCGTCTGAGACCCGCGGACGACGACGCCATAGACGGCTTGCTGGCCAAAGACGGCCTCAGGCCCTCGTAGGACTTCAGAGTAAGGCCCCTGCCCATCTGAGAGGTCGCCATTTCGAAACCCAGGAAAGCTTATCSAAAAATATTRGGAAGACTTTGCAGAGAGACTGAATGATTGGAAGATAAAATCGAGTGAAGTTATATATATCTCAGATCAGATCAGACAGGGTTTCCAGATGGTTCTGGTATGCCCTTGAGCGACTCTTTAAAAAATGTTTGTCATTGTGTCCATGTGAACAGAACAGAAGATGCTGACGGTTTCCTCCGCTTAATAAGTCCAAAGACTTCTAGATTATTCTTTGATGTAAGAGCTTCTATGGAACGAAAGAAAGCGCGCCTCTATTTCCTCCGCTTAATAAGTCCAAAGACTTCTAGATTATTCTTTGATGTAAGGGCTTCTATGGAACGAAAGAAAGCGCGCCTCTAGGTGATGTGTGTTTGGGATAAGCAAGGTGTTGTTTGGTATCATCACGTAGTTATGGAAAATTACGAGTTGGGTTAATCTATGGCAACGAATGGTAGTAGCATATTTATAGTATAATTTAATTTGAGATTTATTTTAATATTTTAAATACAAAAGGTGAATGGAGTTTTAATGGAATAGTTTATAAGTCACATTATGTGCTAAGATTTTGTAAATAGGGTAGAAAGCTAAGTGGACTTGAATGTGGAGAAAACTCCATAGTTAAGTGTGTTTGAGTCAGAGGAGTCTTGGTGTGGGTGACCACTCGAAAAGTCATGGTTATCGGGTGCAAGCCCCAAACCCCGGAAGTGATGATTGATGCTATGTGATTCATTTTGTTGGTTTCAATCTCACTTCTTCACTCATGTGAGCATCACCCGATGCAATGAGTGCTAAGTGGACTATTCAAATCATGAGAATTATTGGTGAGTTGCAATTAATACTCATGGATATAGGTCATAATCCTAAAAGATGACATCTAATATTTTAAAGAAATTATTTATGATGAAAGGTAATAAGTTTTTAATTTTAATAAAATGGTGTTTTTAGAAAAAAAAGTGACTAAATATATTGTTTTTCGTAAGATAGGTATATAGTTTAAATATAACTGGCAGAGCCACCTAACTCATCGTTGTTGAATGTCGATAGGTATCGACTGCTGCTTGAGTGAATGTTGTTTCTCGAAAGGTCAAATCACGCTCGTAGTCGTTTGGTGCAAGCCCAAGGTTACTAGTAGAAACTTAATCACAGTCATTCGATGCAAGCTCAAAGTCAGCAATAGAAGTTGAGTCATAAGGAAAATCTTTTATTGTTGCCTGTTGATTTATTTTTGTTGATTGTTGTGAGCTCAAGAAAACAGTAGAAAGAGCTAAGAAAAATCACAGAAGAAGCTACAATAGAATTTGAGTCACAAGGAAAATCTTTGATTGTTGCTTATTGATTTCTTTTTGTTGATCGTTGTGAGCTCAAGAAAATGGTAGAAAGAGCTAAGAAAAATCACAGAAGAAGCTATAAGGATTGATAGTTAACCATCAAACGAATCCATCATTGGACGATGGGGATTAAAAGGAAAAGGAAAGACAACAATTAAACATATCCCCACACGTTTAATCGTGAAGCCTCCATCCAATTCCAAAACATAAACGCCTATCAACTTAATTAGTCTGCATGGTATGTGAAGAAGTGGGATAGCCCCATAGTCTGCATGGTATGTGAAGAAGTGTGGTAGCCCCATGGTTTTAAATTAAGATGGCCATGTTGTGTGTCAATGTGCCTTTAAATCTCGTTGGTTAGGAGACTCGTATTTTATATTTTATATGCTTGAGGTAAGGGTTTGGATATGGATAAACATTCAGATTTATTAGAAATAGTTGTGTAAATTGGGAATTTATATTAAAGTGATCATATAAGGCATATGAATATGTTTTAAACTATGCTTGGAAAATAACACAAAAATTTCTCGGATATGATTCTTAGCTCTGCGGTTTAGCCCTCCTCGTTATGTATTGTGTGGCATAGAACCTTAGGCAGGGTCTGCAGGCCTACCCTCTCCCGATCCCCTTTCCCCTTCTTGTACCCTTTTCCAAGACCCCTTTTTCAAACTCTTGCGACCCCCTTTCTGGCACCCCTCCCCTGTTTTTGGTCCTTTCTACAGCGGTGTACCCTGCTCTCTCCTAGGCGAGGCCTACGTGCCTTCCACGTGGTCAGGACACATGGAGACCTCCGAATTAGAGGATGTGGACTACGAGGACTCCCCCCTTGGTCCTGCTGCCTTCATGTCCCACAAAGAATTCTTGGATTTACTCCAGAACTCCTGCCTGGCTCTTCACATGCTCTTGCATTCACTGCAACCTCATGGCTCTGGTTGTCTCAAGCATGCTTCCCCCATCCTTATGCATGAAATCTCTTCGAGTTATCGACCTCCCTCCCCCTACAGTCAGCCTTTCTTCCCTCTTGAACCTTCATCTTTTCCTCCCAAAGGAAACGAAGGAAGAGAAGGTGCTTCTTGCAACGGAGACCTGCCTCAGATTTCTTCGTCCCAAAAAATTTTAGCCTGATGCATCAAGGAAAAAAGGGGCTCTGTGAAAATGGTTATAGGAGATGACATACCCCTCAGCAACGTCCCCCATCTCTTAGGGAAGATTATGGTTGGAAGGTTTAATGGAAAATCTCCAGAAAAAAAGGCTCTAATAGGTTGGATGCAAAACCAGTGGAAACCCTAAATTAGTTACATCCTGAAGATACATTTTCCGTCCAGAAGTTGGATCTCCTTCTCTTTTCTTTCAGATGATGACTGCGAAGAAATTCGTAGGCAGAGCTGGTCTTGGGGCCCATCTAGTTTGTCCCTGAAACCCTAGATTGTGGACTTCGACCCCCTTAAGGAATCTACAACAGTAATGAAAGTGTGGCCAATCTTCCCCGGACTGCCATTGGATTTCTAGTCCAAGGAAGCGTTAGAAGCCATTGGTAACAAACTGGGCTCTTTCGTAAAACTCGAACCCAACTGAGCTTCGAAAAAAGACTGCAGGTGGTCCTAGATTTTGGTCAAAGTGGATGTAAGAGATTGTTTAGTAGGCAACATCGACTTGGTTTATGTTGGAATTACCTGGCACCAGAAGGTAAATTATTGGAGACTACCTTTTAGGTGCCATGACTGCCATGAAATTGGTCACATTTGCTCTCAGTGTTCTAGAATCGCGTCATTGCATCAACCTCCTGCCAGTAAGTCAAAAACCAAGTCTACAATTAAAAAGAAGGAATCAGTGGAGGTCATCTTGGTGGAAGGCAAGAATGAAGAATGTCCCCTAGATATTGACAAACGGGTACCCTCCAGTCAAGCACTAGGAAACTTGGTTAAACAAGCTCATGTTTCAGGTATGCATCCCAAGCCCCCTTCTCCACCTTTTCCTTTTGTTTCGGTGTTGGTTCCTTCAATTCCCTCTAGCCCCCTCCCTTCTCCCAGGTCATCTCCTTGCCCTGAAGACCCCCTTTCTTTCTCCCCTCCCACAGCTCCGCCAGAACTATCGGTACATGAAGCTGAACTCGTGAGAGTTCCTCCTCCCTCTCCCATTCTCAAGGAAGTCCCCTTGGTGGCTCATTTCCCATCCCCCCCTTCTCGGGCTGCCTCTTATCCCACCCTCAATTCCTCTCTTTCCTCTATGCCCCTTCCCTCCTACCCTAAAGCTCCCCTTTCTCCTCGGGGTAATAGATATTCCCTAAGATCAAAATCCCAAGAGAATGCCCCTTACTTTGGAGGTTTGTCACTTGACCCTCCCTCTCTCTCTCAGGTAGGAAGAAAATCATTCATCTCGAAAGAAAAAGAGATAGCAATTGCAGAATTACGCAAAGGCACCCAAGCGGCCATCACAGGGGCCCTTAGAGCAAAAAAATCCCCTTCGACAAGGGCAAAATGATCTTCCTCTCCTTCAATGCGTGTGGGGTTGGGGGTGCCCCTAAGAAGCTAGCCCTCAAAAGAATGTTCCTTAACCTAAAAACGAACATCATCCTCATCCAAGAGACAATGTGTTCTGGTGAAAAAGCTAAAGAAACCCTTAGTCCTTGGCTTAGGAATTGGTCTTTTAGCACAATCAACACCTTAGGTGTCTCGGGAGGTATGCTCATTGGATGGAGCCCAAATTTATAGGCTTTGTCCTCTTCTATCGTTCGCTCTACAATTTCAATCAAGTTACAACATAAGAATAGTAATTTAACCTTCTCGGTGGTGAATATTTATGGTCCTTATTATGATGGGACCTCCTTTTGGGAGAATTTGGTCTCTGCGGGCATTTTTCGTGACCCTTTTTTGGTGG
>JASDQU010501551.1:10383-21597 GCA_032191745.1 Picea mariana | reverse complement strand
GACAAACCATTGGCATCAATGACAACATGATCCAATAGTTGCTTGGGCATATTGTTTCTGCAGATGGAGTGAAGATCGATCCAGCAAGAGTAGAGGAAATTCAGAAATTGTCTCTCCCAAGATCCACGAAAGATATCCAATCTTTCCTTGGAACCATAAATTTCATCAGGAGGTTTATTTCAAATTTTGTTGAGCTTACCAAATATATCACATGCATGTTGAGAAAATATTCTGAATTAAAGTGGACAGAAGAAGCCAGACATTCTTTTGAATCTATCAAAAAAGCTGTTATGACAGCCCCTGTCTTAATTAGCCTGAATTTTGGTAAAGATTTTTATATTTTCTCATTTTCCTCTAATGAAACAATTGCAATAGTGTTGTTAGAGAATAACTAAGATGGACACAAGCAGCTAGTAGAATTTTACAACAAAGTTTTGAGAGATGCTGAAATTAAATATGAACCAATTGAAAAATAGGCTTATTCACTAATCAAATCACTCAAAGCTTTCAGGATCTTTATACTACAGGCCAAGGTAATATCATATGTACCCTCAAGTTCTGTGAAAGATGTCCTTATTTAGCCTAACATTGATGGTAAGAGGAGCAAGTGGATAACTAAAATGATTGAATTTGATATAGAGATCCAGCCAATAAAACATATCAGAGGCCAAGGGCTTGCCAAACTTATTGCACAAGACAATTGTAGAATGTTAGAGATAATTTTTTGGGGGGTAAAGGCAGAAAGTGATCAACATCAAATTTCAGCAGAGAAACTCAACTATGATTCATAGGTATCCTCTCACTTGGAATATTGTGAATGGTACAGTCATATAATTTATTTTTTGCAGAATTTGATAGCTCCACTAGACATGAGCAAGACACAAGTAAGAGATTTGAAGCTTAAGGCCATCAAATTCTGCATAAGTGACAATATGTTGTTTTGGAAATATCCATCAGGGGTACTCTTTAGATGCATTAACAAGGTAGAATCAGTTCAAACAATGACAAAATTTCATAGTAGTGAATGTGGAGGACACCATTACTGGAAAACCACTGCTCATAAAATTTTGAGAGATGGCCATTGTTGACCTTGTTTATTTTCTGATGTATATGTGTTTTTCAAATCATGTGATGAATGCCAGAGGCTTTCAGGTAAGTAGCAGTTGAAATCTATACCCCTTAAACCTATTATGGTTACAGGTCCCTTCCAACAATGGGGGTTAGATTTCATTGGATAAATACATCCACCTTCTAGTAGTCAACACAGATGGATTCTTGCTGCTACTAATTACTTCACGAAATGGATTGAAGCCATTCCCACTAGGAACGCCAATCATACAGTAATCATTAACTTTCTATATGATCATATTTTTTCTAGGTTTGGCTGTCCCAAAAGACTTGTTATAGAAAATGCAGCAACATTCAACGATAAAGCCTTGGTAAAGTTGTGTGAGGACATGGGAATCCAGCTAGTTCATTCTACAACTTATTATCCACAAGGCAATGGCCTTTTCGAGTCTTCAAATAAGAGTTTGATAAGAATTTTTAAAAAATTACTAGAGCAAAATCAAAAGAGTTGGGACTCTAAATTAAAGTTCGCTTTATGGGATGATAGAGTAAAAAATAATAAATCTATTGATACATCTCCGTTCAAGCTGGTTTATGGCACATAAGTTGTTTTTCCAGTCCAGCTCGCATTACCAGTAGCTAGATTTCTTCAAGAGGCGGATTCCGAGGCAAATGATCTTATGAGGAGGATTTTTCATTTGGTTGAATTACAACAGACCAGAGAACAGTTGGTTGAAAAGACTGAATTACATCAGAGAAAGATGAATAACACTTTTGATAGAAAGGCAAAGGAAGATATTTTTAAAGTAGGGGATCTAGTTTTGAAATGGGATGCAGCAAGGAAGGAAAAGGGTAAACATGGCAAGTTTGATGCTCTCTTGACAGGTCCATTTATTATTTCATCAGTGCAACAGAAAAACACTTTTGTTCTCCGAAATTTTGAAGGTGATGAAGTCACAGGTGGCCCATTCAATGGGCGTTTTCTCAAAATCTATTTTTATTGAGGCCTTCTCAAGCCTTAGTCTATTTGTAAATTTTTTAGTTTTAGTTTTTCTTTTTCAGTTTGTGTGTTACAATAACTCCATGCCCAATGGACTACTGACTCGGTTAGTTTTGAGTCTTATGTGATAGGAAAGACTACGGAGTCAATAAGGTTCTTGAAACCTCACAAGGAGGCTTTCATCCCCAGAAGGAGCCAGATGTTATCTCCTTAAATAACACAGTCAGTTTTGTTGATTTAGGTGATAAGAAGTCATTGAAAAATGTAGTTCTAAATTTTTCAAGGTTCATTTTTGAGAACCCTATGTTTGTAATAAAGTTTTGAAAAAGTCATATTTGATTTATCTTTTAAAAATTTCAAAACACGGGTTTCGTTGGCTAAGTGTCTCTCCAAAAATGCTTCTAAGCCACCAAAAAACTTAGCTTTCGGTGGCATAAAACCGAAATTCGGGGCTATTTAGCCATTGAAAGTGTGGGAGCTTGGAAAAAGTCAGTACGTCCTTTCACGCACCGGAACCATTGGGTTGATATGTTATGATTTCAATTAACCACTGAAAATACAAAAAGAAAGTCGTTTGAAGACTTGGATCTTATCACGGTGTGATACATCAAATCTTTTTAAACTTTTGTTTCATTAAAGCACATGGTTGTGTACATTTCCATCATTCAATTTTACCAAATCATGATGACTTCAAATATTTCATGTTCCTTGTAATCAAGGTCTTTCCTTAATGCATATCTCACATTTTTCGTTTCTGTCGCAGCTAAGCCAAAGCTCCCTAATTTTTCATTGTGCGTTCTCCCTCCAAGCCCGACTTTCCAATTGCAGGTGTACAGGACCATTCCAGCAAATGAAGAAGGGAGGACCAGCTCTAAGAAAGGAACTTGATGATATTCACTACCTGGAATCAAACCCAGATGTGTGTCAACTCTTCAAGGAATCTGGTTGCTACAAGTTTTGTGCAAAATTACAGAGCTCTCACCAACAGGTGGAAAAAGATTTTGGTCTGACTTTTGATGGAAGAAATTTTTTTATTTTCCAAGATGAATTCCAAGTGTATGAAGCCCTCATAGCTGAAGTGATAGAACTTCCAAGGACTAGAGAAAACTGGTTCAAAACCACTGTCACAAAAGATGTTGAATTTAGGTCATACCTAAAACCAGAACACAAATGTTTGGTATGGAAGACAGACATTCCTATGTCTTTTCTTAAAGAGAAATGAAAATATTTATTGAAATCCATCTTTGTTTATGTAACTTGTGAGGTTATATACAATAGGGATATGATCTATCATTTTAAACTCATGAACCATTTCACTGGTGGAAGCCCACTCAATCTACCTTATTACCTCCACGCAATATACCTTATTACCTCCACAGAAGCTTAACTAAGATGGCTTATCAGGTCAAGGCTAATCTAGAAAAGGTTGTAAGAAGGCTATCTCATCATGGTTTGATTAAACTCTTGGTTTATGAGCTATTGCAAAGAAGGAGAAAATAATGGAACTACTTCTTATTATGGAATGATTTTCAGACTGATGTACAATCAAAAGATAATAAGAGTCCTTCTTCAAAGAAGTCTTCTACTCCCAGAAGTAGAAAGAGGAGGAGGAGAGCCATATCTCCAGTTCCAGCTGATCATCCCTCTCCATCTTATAAGCATAGAAAAACTAAGAAGAAACTAAATTTTAGCAGTGAGGCAGAGAAGGCAGAAGAACCCCTAGTAGACAAGAGGATTCTTAATCTCCCCTATACAGACTCAGAGGAGGAAGAGCACCAGGTTGAAATAGGGCATGAAGATACAGTTTATGAAAATCCATTCACAACAAGGTATGAATATCTTCCATCACCTACACCCAAAGAAGAACAAGAGCTGCAAGTTGCAGATGCCTCATCAAGTTGAAAATTAAAGCAGAGAAAATCAAAGGAAATCATGAAACTTAGAAAGAAGTTATCTCAGCAAGAAGTTCTAGAAAGGGTAATTAAAAATAGATATGAAACTTTGTCAAATAATTTTGCAGAATTTAGTTCGGCCTTAGAAAAATTAGCACATGAAAGAATAAAGGAAAAGAAAAAGAAGAAGAAGATTGTAAAAGAGTACAAGAGCATATGGAGAGTAGCTATGTTCTTGAAGAAAAAGGTCAGGGATTTATGGTTGTGAGCTATGTCTTCAAGACCCCTGTCTCAACCACATGCTACTCTTGAAACCCTAGTAGAGGTAGCCACTCATTACAATGATGCAGAGGCAACCAATAATCCTACAGCTGTTCTAGAACTTGAGCAAGGTGCAGAGGCTTCAGAAGATTGGCCCTAAGGTTTTTTATAGTTAAGACAAAAGGTATTATGCAATTTTTTCTAAAAACGAACTTTCGGTGGCTTGGGAAAACATTTCAACTATTCATTAGCCACTGAAAGAGGGGTTTTCAGTAGCTAACTGGCCCAATTTTTGTCTATTCTAGCCACCGAAAGCACTGATAGGGTAGAGAGGTATTGTTTTTTCACAGATCCAAGTTTTTATTATCCAAATTCCTCAAGAATAGTCTTAATCGATAGATAATAATTAAAGGCATCCTTATCAAGAGTCTGTTTTGATTTTGGAGATGCCTAGCAAGGTGGAAAAGTTAAATCGGTTACCTATTTTCTAGGAAAAAACTGTTTTGTTGTTAACAGGTGGCAATTTCGAATTATCTTATTTCTCGAGAAGACCTATCAACCTTAGAAGTCTTATTACACCTGTAAAAGACGTTAAAGGACATGAAGATCACTTGAGATAAGCAGTTGACCTATTATATAGGATTTCTGCCTATTTTCTTGGGTCAGTTGTTGACTGTCTATTTTTAGAAAGTTTGATCCAGTATTTCAGGATCTGGAGAATCTGATGTAAAGGCTATAAAGCCACAAAATTTTTGATAAACAGGGTTCGAATTTGAGTTCTAAACTATACTGCTATTGTGATAAAGACACTTTCTTTAATATATTCAACCTGCAAGCTTCTTTCATTGTTWTTGTCAGAYTTTCTTTTCATCTTTGYTCTATGCYTATGAGTTGAAATTATTTCTTTGTCTCTGTTTAATGTYCTATGGTAAMTKTCATYTTACCTTTGATTATTAWKMAAGGATCATAAGCATTCACTRCTAGTTTKTTGACCCATCATATATATTGTTTTATGTATGTTCTGGTTAATTGATTAGTTTCTTATCCATTTGATTCACAACCTATCTGATAATAGCTCTTGAAGGCCTTGTACTGTTTGAATATATCTAGAYTGTCATGAGGATACAATTCAGTGAGTTAGATATTCATCTTGGTCCAATCATTACCCATCATTGAGTGAACCATTCCAAAATTAGTTAATTTACAAGGCATCTCTTAGATACAACCTAAGAGAGTTTCCTGGAGTGATAACAGGTTCAGTACTCACCCTTGTATAATCACAAGTCTGAACAGTGGAGTTGTGTGTACCACGTATAATAAATCTACGCCTTTTAGAAGAAAAAGACTCATAATTCGGTTGTAACTTTAATAAGCGACGAGACCAACGAGAAGGTTGTTCCAACTCCATGATGAATTAAGACTCAAAATACAAAAAAAAAAATCTTAGGGCCAACCAATAATCAAAGAGAACACTAAAAATCAAATGACCAATATGCACACAAACAGGGTAAAGTGGATGAAAGGGGCCTCCCTCCATAAAGAAGTTATGTCTCTCCCAACAAGGGCCTGAGACTCACTCCTAAAGATCAGAGGTAGAAAAATAAGTTATAAGGGCCCTTGTGGGATTAACAACCAGTCAGTCAGATCCCCCAGGAGAGGTAATCCTCCATAAAGGCTTTGTGTTGTCCTACCCTTATCTGACCCAAGGTACCTGCATAATAACCCCTGCAAGTAACCTACGTGGCACCTAAATCAAGGAACTAAGAAACTAATGTATAACCAATGCACAGGCAAGCAGTCATAAGTCAGGTCCACCGTATGGTTAGGGTAGCAAAGCTCGAAACCTTGAAAGCACCAGCTCTCATGAAGGTAAGGGCACTAACAAGATCCCCAGACATGAATAAATCCCTAGAAATATCTCTGACACTAAGAAGGTATCAGGGGGATATCCCTTCAACAAACCCCGCATGACCTCATGATTAACTCTGTTTTGAGTAGAGCCTCCTGATATTACCAATTATACAATGGATTTCTCCACTCCCTTTGTCAGACACATATGTCGATTTAATTTCCTTGGAGAATTTTACTCACAAAATCCTATTCCAAGGCACTAAATCCTAAGCTAGTTTGTGCACCCTAGAAAATAAAATCATGATTAATGAATTTTAAATTATAGCTTTAGTTTTAGTGGTCATGCTTACTCAAAAAGGTATGGTGATGAAACTCATGATGTTATGACTCAACAAGGAAAGTAAATATGAGCATAATGCAAAGTCCTAACTCAATTTTCAATGAATGATATGCTTCTTAAAAAAAATGCAGTTTTCAATTTCAACTATGCAATTCTGAAGTAAAAATGCAATCTTTCATTACATGCACTAAGCTAATGGCAAAGAATCAAAAGATCAAAATGCCAGGCAATGCGAAATGCCTAATATTTTTTTTATTTTCAAGATAAGAAAAGAGAAAATGCATGGACTGAACAACAACTTGATATCTAAATATCTATTGTGTACAAAAAGAGATAACTCATGTGGGATACCAAGCAACAAGACACCTATCCCAATGTACAAGGGAAATCAAAATTAAAATATGATGATAAATACTCTTCCCATAAATTCAACCAAAGACAGGTTTTTTGTCATCCCATAAACACTTAACAGTCACTACATAGACCCAAGAAGACTCAACAAGCATAAAATCCCACTCAGTAACCACCAAACCCATCAAACAAGAAAATAGGGATGATGTACGTGACTATTCAAGGAAATAGAGCATATGTATGCAACTAGCAGAGGGACAACCCACGTATATACATAATAATACACGATTGTCAAGCCAAAAACCATGTATATGTTTCAAAAACAAGGCCAGGGAGGGAGAAGGCTGAAAAACTCAGACCCGGAGTGGACAAAGGTTGTCAAGCAATGATACAACAAGAAATGAAATATTAATGAGAGTAATCTAAGGAGAAAAGTACTCCAAACCCCAAGAAAGAAGATTCAATCCCCAATATGGTCACCAATTTTGTTACGAGGAAAATCTCTTTATGGCTAAGGTAAACCACAACAGATGAAAATGACTGCAGAAATCAACTATATTCTCAAGTATGATATATAAAAAAAATTGATAGCAAGACAAGATAAAATTTCTACCTCATCCAGACGTTCGATAAAGTCCACCATTGAGTGCTTGACCCAACACAATATACCTCCAACTAGTCCTCAACAACCAAGCAAATCAAGCATATGGTGATAATAAATTATGTTAGCACATTCAATATCGTAATCCATTAATAAACATGACAAATACACCCATGGTATAATAATTCAAATATTTGCAAGATATCAATTGGATAGGAAAAGAGTATTTCTATTAATATATGATCAACATAAGTGAAAATGTTACAGACTTCTGTRTCGGCACGGTTCGAAACCGAGAAACTAAGTTCCTTTCARTTGGGCCTCCACCACTTCAATCCTCCACCAAAGGCAAGCTCAAAGAAGAGATACAATAGAGTTCTCAATCAATAAGGGAATATCTTGGGGGCTAAACAMTGTGTTCAGACTTMAAGGACAAAKAGATGCAGACTCGATATGAAGTAAATAATTTCTCCAGAGTTACTTTGCTCTCAAAGTTGAATTCTTTCTCCTCCTTTTCATAGCTCGGAACTGGCCCATTTATATCTTTCAAATGGAACTGAAGGGTCGATTCATAACGTTTCCAGTATATGGAAGGCCAAGGATCATATATCTCCTATCATGACATGGAAATTGACACCAATTTTCATTTTTGGGAACAAATCCCGATGTACGCGAGATGTAGTGGTACAATGTGCATATACGCATGTTGTATGGTAGGAAAGGTGCGTACATGTGGAAAAATATGTATTTTTAGCTCTGGGATTTAAAAACAAGGATGACAAGTCTGCATAGCGAAATGGAAAAAGGCCTTATGTGCAATATTGCATAGGGTGAGGAAAATCTTGCTATGATATAGTGTGTCGAAAATAGACATTTCTCCAACAATAATGATTGATATGTTGGGAGGAATTAGAAAGTGACTGACATACTTGATGAAACTCGCAAATGAAATTAAGGTGAAATGTATGTTGAGAGGGAGTCTTGTAGTGGGTGGTATTTCTCATCCCAGGGGTAGAAGTAAGACAATGAGCACTTGACATAATCATTGGTTGAAATTGGAGTGTCTCATTATCGATGAATATTTCCTTAGGTCCAAATTTCACATACTCCGCATGTTGAGAGGAGAAATGGAAATTTATTTTTGGATGGAAACATTGAGTGAAACATGACTCCATATCTTCTCCTATGACATCAATGAAATAATGTGAAGAGTGTTGGAGAATTAAAATAGAATCCAAGAGAAAATTATGCATCTTCCCCTGAGGACTAGCATGTAATTCCAGAGCAGATTGAGGTAATGGAATTTATAGGTTTGGCCCAATGTTTCTTATGATTTGAGTTGTGATGGGTTGTACGTTTGACATGATTTCTTCACCGAGATTCGAGAAATCATGATGCTCTACACACTTTGTGTTTTTTTTTTGTTAACATTTGTGTATCAATGTCATAAATTTAATATTGTAAAGGACCGATGAATGATATATTATAATTCACATTCAATTTCAAAAAAGGAAAGTAGTCATCAAAAATATGGTCATTGAAATGAGATTGTGATTTAGCATGTTCCAGAAATTCAAATTGCAAAGGACTTTCAAAGTGATGCATTCCAAATGAAGTGTTGTTAAGGACAAGTGTATGACCGAACAAGTATGGACACTCTTCTTGATCTGGTCAATCATTCAATGTTTCATCGCTAAAGGGGTGATGTGAAGAGTGTACTGTATGATAAGAAGATGAATTCTTATGTGTGTGACTAGCGTTGAAAATATTTGTATAATTGAAAAAAAAAAATCTTCATACTCTAAAAATGATGGGATTTCTTCGGTAAGAGATTTGTCATAGACCAAAATATGTTCATGATTTTCAAAAGGGGGACTGTTAAATGGTTCACACTCTGAGATTGAGGGTTCAAATATTTCTGATAAGGAACCCTCTACATTCGTGTCAAAGTGATGGTTAGAGATTGTGTGTCCCCTATCTTTCATTATCAATTTTGAATCTTGTAAATAAGAGATGATTTTACCATTTAGATCACATTCTTCAGAAATAGATATGAGATATTAAAATTGATTGAATATTTCTTAGCTTGAGGGTTCGTCACTCTTAGGAAATATACAATACATCTACACGACTCTTTGAAATAAATCATTCTCAGATTCGTTCCCAAGCCTATGGATTTCTTCCAGTTCATTAAAGAGTTTGTCATAAACATAATCTTTATGAGAAATGATAAAGAATTCCATGAATTGTTTCCAGCTATGAATTGATTTTATTGGAAATTTCCTGAAACAGGTTTTAATTCTCCCTTCGAATGTGAGGATGTATATTTGATACATTTCATTGTCCTGGACAATATTAAGGTTTTTTCAAGTGATGTCAAATAATTTGAGCTACACGAATGCAAAGACATGCCCTTCACCATAGAATTTGGGATTTTACAGGAGATTGACTATCTTGATTGAGATGGCCTCAGTGGGTCTTGGGAGACTCAAAGGTTCATCATATAAAGAGGTACAAAGAGGATCCATATGCTGGTTAAATTTAATAAAATGACTCCATGTGGGAAGAATTGTCATCTTCCCTCTTTCTAGTGCCAATTTTGTTGACGATTCTAAATTCACACGAAAATAGTAAGGGGCTATCCCCAATAAGAAGTCCCAATTAAAAATCTCACCATTTGGAATAGGGAACCCATCCAGATTCTGTCTTGGTAGCCATTGTTGGTTTGGTTTTACCGGTTGCATCTCGATCCATTGATGAAGGTGAGTGATGGAATGTTATGTATACAAAATATGTAGATGAAGACTATGTAAATGCAGGAATCTAATCTAATTCTAATCTACCCTATACAATATAGGAGTGAATTGTAGTGACATAATGAGTTGTAATGAAACTAAACTATGCATAAAACCCGATCAGATATTTATCATGAAGGAACATAGTTAGAAACCCATGCATACCAGTCTATAAATAGAACAATCTAAGTCATGTTTATACATACATTCAAAACTCATTCACTCAGGACATGTAACATAATAAAGAGTATGACGCAGACCCCCGACCCTCAGGCCGAGATCCGAGCAGGATCGATCTCCACAACTGTGCTAAGCTGGAACAACTCAGTGGGTTCTCGTTGGAACCCAAATGATTCACAGGTCCTTCAGAAATTCCACCTGTGTGAAAAAGCATAAGGTGCGAGCTTCACCTCCTCCAAGCAACCGCGTCGCTATGACCTCGAGCCAAGCCAAATAGGCACCTTTCACATTTCACGACTTCAAGGTTTTCAACGCAAAGTGCCTCGGCTCTTTGTCCTTAGAATTTCTGAAATGACGAACCCCGAAAGGGTCTAATTCTCCTTGGCTCCTCCCTTAAACATCCATCCATGTGGCCTGGTCCTATGACCTAGTGCTATTCCTCTGAATGCTTTCTGGGTTTCGCGATATCGTGAGTCGAGACTCCCTGTCTGAAGACTCCTTCACTCTTGAAATCCCGGTTTCCGAAATTCCAAAAAGGGATTAATGGCTTTGGCTCCTCCATTAGCCTCCATCCACATGACCACCACTCTATGACCATGTGCTTAGCATTAAAGTGCTATTGGATTTCACAATTCAGGGAATCGCGATGCAAGAATTCCTCCTTTCCCTTTCAAATCCCCGGTCCATGAAATGCCAAAATCTATCTGTTGAGAGATCAATGGCCTAGGTCCTTCTGGAACCCATGACCATGATCTAATTGGATCGACGACTTGAAATCTTTCGGGCCTTTTCCCGAAACCTTGACCGCTTGCCACATGTCCTCCTGTGGACGGTCACGATTCTTTCAGGATTTTGTCGAGTCCTCTCCTTTGCTT
>JASDQU010501550.1:8445-28117 GCA_032191745.1 Picea mariana | reverse complement strand
GTACAAGCAGCGACATGATCAACATCAGGTGCCACACAACTTCCAGGTGGGCAACAAAGTGTGGCTACATTTTCAAAAAGAGCACCTCGCTGAACCCTACCGCAAGATTCGCCTTCTCTAATATGGGCCATACACCATCACCAAGGTTGTAGGGGACAATTCATTTGAGCTCAGTATTCCACCATTCCTTGGTCTGCACCCAATGTTCAATGTGGACCACCTTTGGCCGTACTTTCCACCTCTACTAGACACATCCGACATGGCAGAATAACTCAAACCAACATAGTTAAACCCAGATTGCATGGAGAAAGCCACAACTAATCAGATTATGGACACACAAATCAAGAACACTCGCCAACATAGGATCTAGCTATATCAAGTTGTCAAAGCAAGCCAACTCCTTCACCAGGGCATGTGGCTCACCAGGGACCAAGTTCAACAGAAGTTTCCTCATCTCATGGAGGAACTCAACGCAATGGGGACCATTGCTTCCTAAGGGGGAAGGAATGATCCAAGTGGATATTGGTGGCCACCCGCCTATTCCACTTGGACCCACACCATTGCTTCTTTCGGTTTTTCAGTTTCCTTAATTGTAGCACAATTTACTATTTTTAGCAGTTTTTCGGGTCCTGAACTTCCGAAGCTGTTTTGAGGCCCTAAACAATGTTTTTTTGGGCTTGAATGCTCTTGTGAATATGAGTTCGTTTCGGACTCGATATTCACTATCAACAGTATAGTCCTTGGATAGATCTTTCTAACTATTTATCATGTGCGTCAAACGAAAATAGTATGCCAAAGTTACGACCTCAGGAAATTGATGTACCAATTTACCCCAACGAGACCCATATTTTGGAATTTCATCTCCTAGGGTTAGGTTTTTGAATGTTTAGGGTTTTTCATTGATTCTCAATAATATATAGGCCTTCGATCCTCACAAAGAGTTCAGAGGCTAGTAGCCGCCACATCTCTGCTCAAAGATAAGCTACCAGCGCCCGAGCTATTTTATTTACATTATGTCTATAAGCATATTTCAATCATTTGTTGTTAATCAAATGGAGTTTTACTTCCGCTACATATCTGCATTTATGTGTATTTCTATATTTCATTGTGTTCCTGCATAAATCCAAATCACCAAGTGTTGAGCTCTCTCTCTCTCTCTCTGGTCAAATACCACTCTGGTTGTGGTTTTATTCTACTGCTACTCCTCCCGAGCTTCGTAACACAACCAAGTAACCCCTTGGCACTTAGAAACATTCTAAGGTTCAAAATTGGTTCCATCTGAACACCATTTCCACTCGAAACCTTAGGTCCAAGCACCACTTATCCGGCCCATCCAGGCTCAGCGTTGAAACCACGGGCTCTAATACGATATTGTAACATCCCATGCCATCAACCCCACTGTCAGGCAATGCTACTACATGAAACATTCTCATACATTTATATATAACATGAATTAATTCAATTAACACATGTAATGAAATTTAATCAACAATACTGAGTAATCACAATATTACTGCTAACATACATAATTAATTAAATTAACAGTAATTCATACATTCAACGAAATACATGATAATATTACAAGCATCACAGACATGCATTTTAATTGAAATTAAACCCATAATGGTACTTATCTTTGAAATTGTAGTAACTCCACCAACTACATGCAGACCTTCCACGAACCTCCTAGCCTTAGACCACGCTGCTCATCACACTCAATAGTGGGTCAACCTTGAGCTGGGACTAAG
This sequence comes from Picea mariana, assembly GCA_032191745.1. Classification (NCBI taxonomy): domain Eukaryota; kingdom Viridiplantae; phylum Streptophyta; class Pinopsida; order Pinales; family Pinaceae; genus Picea; species Picea mariana. The sequence goes on along the minus strand of JASDQU010501550.1, from coordinate 26,369 downwards.
CTCCACCCAAGGAAAGGGAATCCTAGACTGGGATGAGGTTACATGAAAACTTCACAGAGCAACCAGAAGGATTCTCTCAGGAGACTTCTTACGCCCACTACTCACGGACTCTCATTCCCCACATGCATGTTCCACCCGGGAGTATACACCTTCACAAGCACATTCCATCGGTGCTTCACCTCCCTCTCTGGGTCTCGAAAATAATACGGATCAGGAATTATCATAGCTCCGTAGTTGGTGATGGACTCTCTCTGGGAGAATACCACTTCCCATCAGACTCTCTTACCTAAAGAGAGATGCTCATAGGCCTAACAACCTGCCTCTTCAACCACGGGCCTGACAACCCACTTCTTCAACACACTCCTTGACTCAGATCCAACTAGGTGAGGACAACAACAATGGTTCAATACTCATTCACACAGGGATAACAATAGTAAGACTAGATGGGCGTGGCACCGTAGGTGGCAACATCCCATCTTAAAACATGACACAACTAAGGTGATTACTCAGGTATGAAGTTCCTCATAAGACACAATACGGTTCACATATTTCTGGTTTTCAGGTGCATGTGTGAATATTGCAAAGGTCCAATACATAGGCCATAGGATTCACATAAATACATTGGTCGACTTCATGGTTCTTGTTTTCAGGAATGCGTGACAAGAAAATTAAGCAGAGGTCGATCACAGTCTCAAAATGATTCAGACAACAAACAATAGAATGGAGAACAAACCCCCATCACTGCTCAATTATTGGGTTAAATTACATGTGTTTGGGCCGACACATGTCGCCCATGAAGCTACATGCACTCCATCTAGTATGCATTCACTTTTTCACACATTGGAGTTGCATGTGTTGCCTCTCCCGGGACTTAGGATAAAAACATGTTTGTCACACATCTTTGGAATAATAATAAATTATTATTCCCAAGGACTTAAGCCCCTAAGCTTAGCCCCTCTTTCCAAACTCTCGCCCCCTTTAACTTACCCACCTTGTGAAAGATTAGTCCCCCATCACTATTTCTTCATGGTCGGTCTGCACGTAGCAATGTTTAATCTTTACTTATGTTCTGCATAATTATATATACAAAAACATGCTCCCGACCTTTAACACGTAGGCTCTTCGTACTAATAAACACATAAGCCCACCAGATTATCAATACTTGATTCACCAGCCTACAAAACATGATTACAACAGGGCTCGTCCTTTGGGATATTACAGTATTTGGTTGGGTCCCTACAAAATAGAGGAAATATCTAGGGCATACTCTTTTTACTTGTCAACAACAGAAGGGAGGAGGATGCCACTACCACTGAGTGGATCTCTCCTCAAACATTATTACCAAGGAGACACTTGACTTATTCAAGGACCAAGCCCCGGGTAAGTAGGTAGGTCATCTTGATTTCCCTATATTTTCATCTTTATTGCTCATGTTAGTTTAAATGCATTTCATGTTTCATTTTGCTCTACTTGCATATTGATTTCATGTTTAGTTTAGAAATTTTTTTATTTCTTTTCTAGATTAGTTTCATTTTTGTTTTTTATGTATATAGATGAAGGGTGATAGAATCACCCTATATTTTACAGTGTGATGTTTCAGTGTAGGCACAGGTCTACCAGAATATGTTGTGGTTCTCATGCACTCTACGAGGAGCATAAGTCCTCAAGTAGGATCCAAATTTTATCCACAACTCCTAGGGATAACTAAGGAGATGATTTCTCAAGGCCCTCAGGTTGCAAACATGGAGTAATAAGAGATAGATTGATTGACAGTGTCCGCTTGCACAGACAGAAACCCACCTCACCACCACAGCTCCACGCTCATCACGACGATATCCACCATATTAGCTGGCCTCTGGAAGACATTGGATCTTTCTCCATGAGGTAAAAGTTGGGTATTATGGTGAGTGTGATTTCAATACTTGAGGCATTTGAGTTTTTTGCATCTATTATTGCTTTTGATTATGTAATTTTTTCTTGGACATTATGCTCTTTGCCTTATTTCACTTTGGTGGTTGACATTGTACCCTAGTAAGTGGGTCACCCTTAGGGATAGGGATGCTACCGGGAGGTCCTTTTTATGAGTGATCATGCAATTCCTGACCATACTTGTCACTATCCATATCATTTCCCCCTAGGGTCACCTAGATTCCCCCCTTGAGGCGATTAATTCATCTCTAAAGTGACGGTAATACATGCCTAAGGTGACAGTGGGTAGGTGTTCTCTTAGTTGTCATCATTTTGTGTTTGGGTCGGGCTTTTTCCAACCTAAAACTTGTGCAATAACACCCCCAATAAGAAAGAAAAACAAGTATGTAATGATGATTTGGTGATTGCAATTAGTTAAATACTCAATGTTAATAGAACAGAATGAAGCAAAGAGGTAAAAGTGCAACTAATGTTCAATCTTCTCCCCCCCCCAACAACATAGGAGTTCCTCCTCTACCTAGGAAAAATGAGAGTCAAATATCAGCGGAGGAGAGAATAATGAGAGATGTGTTGGGGGAGATGATGAAGATGACCCACCTCTTGCTAATGTTGAGAAAACACATGTGGTTTCACAACCTAAAATAAAGATAAGCTCAAGTAAGAAAGGCTCTCATAATTCTAGAGGGCCAAGAGACGTTGTTGATATGGAAGTGAATAGTACCAATATGCCTGACTAGGTGGCGTTGTGAATTTATAAAAGTCAAAAAATAGTAGAAGAGTTGGCCCAAGAGGGACCAACTAATTTTCAAGAGAAATATTTGACATTAAATAATTCCCAGTATAACAAAGACGAAACAAAATTGAAAATAGAGAAGGTTCACATCAAATATAAGAAAATAACTCAAAAGTGGAATTCAAAATTGGAAGTTTCAAGACTCAGACCTTCAAGACTTCTCAAATTAAACCTTACCACTGGGGATGCTCTTGCACACTCAGTTTCAGATCATGAGTTAGAAAATAGCATGCAAAAGAAAAGAATAAATGAACTAGAGGGTGCTTTGAGTCCTAAACTTATGTTTGTAGAGCCATTAACTATTGTTGTTCCAGACCAAATGTTGTAGGATACACCAGGGACATTAGCCCGAATAAAAAATGCCGCTAAGTTGTTTAGAAGAATAAGAATGTATGTCGCAAAGAATATTAATAAGCGGCTTAGTATTATTTTATAAGCTTGGGAGGTCAGTACCAATATGAGGAATTTCTCACAATGGATTTCTTCTTTTATTGAGTATTTGTAGAAGGATTTAGAGAATAATGAATTATTTTACAAAAATGTTTTAAGTACTTTTATTTCTCGGGTGTCAAATTTAAGTGACTTCAATAGAAAGAAACAATATCTTCCTTCATATCACAAATTAAAACAAGGGAGAGTAGGATGGTTGGAAAGGATACAAATGATACGAGACTCAATTTCCAGTTGTACAAAAATTGATGATAAAATAATTACCTTATTTTTTAAATCACTTGAAATTGTTAAATATCTTGAGGGCCCACAACTAGTAAAGGAATCCATTCTTTTAACCTAAGAGAAATTAGAGGTAGAGCTGAACATTATAAAAAAATCATGGGCTAGTGAGTTTGAAAACCTCACTAAATTTCCTAAAGAAGATATTAAAATATGGCTAGTTACCTTTTTTATGATAACAAATACCACCTATCATTGGTACAATAGTTACACTCTGATTTTAAAGAAATTGAAGATGAATTGTTCTCACTTTGAATTAAATAAGGCATCATGGTTCCACCAATGAAGGAAAACATTGAAAATTGTCTCAAAAGATCATTAACACAAATAACTAATCATGTGATCCAGGTGGATATTGGTGGCCAGCCACCTGTTCCAAATTCCACTTGGCTCATCTTGACAGTTTTGAGTTCAACACGTTTCTCTGTAATGGTGACATCTCTTTGTAATTGTGGGTTATGAAATTCTGAGGACGTCTTGAAGCCCTACACAACATCTAATTCGAAATTGGTGGCCTCCCACCTATTCTAACTGGCTTATTTTGGCAGTTTTATGTCCGTACATATTTTTGTACTTCCGGGGCCGTTTTGAGGCCCTAAAAACGTTTTTTTGGGCTTGCCACATTCAAACTATTATCAGAGTTAGAGTTTTATGGCATAATGTGTATTTCTCAAAAATACCTTTCCAACGGGATATCCCACGCCTAAAACAAAGATCGTATGAAAAAGTTACAACCCCGATAAGTTGATGTACTAACTTACCCCCACATGACTTTTGGCGCTTCATCTCCTAGGGTTAGGTTTTTTGGATGTCTAGGGTTTTGGCATTCATGTTTATTGTAAAAAGGACTTCAGAGCCTCATTGTACTCATATTGTTGTGAATAAGCGTAGCCKTCACATCTCTTCTGAGAGATAAGCTGCCACCATTCTAGTGAGTTCATTCACTCTGCATTTTTACAGTCTCTGTACATTTCTTTCATTAATAGAAATCATGTATTGTTGTATTTATTAGTTTCGGTCAATATTTTTGTATATTTCATTGTAATATCTATGCTTTCATTTTGTTCCAAAAATAATTTGGATCAGTGGTATCAGAGCAAGTTGCTCTTGATCATTTTTCAATGCATGTCCCCAACAAGGTCCGAGTATAGCAAGTTGAGTCTCGATCTTGTATCTCTTAAGGATAATCGCTCTCTCATGCTCAAGAAACCCTCCATGGTGGAAGAAAAGAAAAACAATGGAGCATAATATTCTATTAACCTTTTGCTTCAGAAATCTCTCGTGCGACAGAGGGACAAAATGATGGAGAATTTTTCCCATATCCTTGAACGCCTGCCCATAGAAACAGGCACATCTTCGTCAAGTGACCACTTTGGAGGATCCTCTCCCTTCAAGGTACAAGTTAATTTTTATATTCCCATATTTGAAGGTCAGATATATGCGGATGCTCTAGAAAAATGGTTATATTTGCTAGAAGGTTATTTCTCTATTCACAATTTTTCCGACAAGGAAAATATCACCTTCGCACTCCTCAAGGATTTCCCCCATGTCAAACATTGGTGGGAAACTTACTGGGAGAAAATTTACACAAAGGAACCTGGAATATATGGGGCCAATCCCACTTGGGATTTTTTTTTGGATGTGGTCAAGGAACAATATTACCGTGTTGATAACTATGAAAATCAATACGTGAGATGGACCACACTATGGAAAGAGAGGAGCCAAACAGTGTCAGAGTTCACAAATTCTTTCGATACCTTGCACACCAAGTTGGGTATCAAAGGCTTTGAGCAGAATATGGTTTTGAAATACTGTGGGGCTCTGTATAGGTACATCCAAACTAAAATGGATTTCCTAAACATCACATCACTGTGAGCTGCCTATCGATATGTTGTCAAAATCGAGAAGAAATTTAGACACCAAAACAAATGGTAGTTCGATTCTACAAATCCACCAAAGAATAATAAAGATGGCCCTAACCAATAGCCTCATGACAACCAGTTCAAGACACAGGAAAATAAGGGTAAGGGAAAGACATAGAATAACACTGGGAAGTGGTGCAACTTCCACAAAATCCCCCAGCACAACACTAATGAATGTCGCTCAAAACAGTCATTGGTGGCTGATATCAAAGACAAGGAGCCAAACTCTAATTCAAAATCTGATCCAGAAAATAATGAAAAAAGGAATATCATAGACGCAGACCCCAGTGCTACCATTGCAACCAAAACAATTCAACCAGAAGAACCAGCATATCCTGAAGAGGGAGAGTGCCTCTTTCATTCACATATGTGGGTGAAAGGGACCCCATTGCATTTCATTCTTGATAGTGGAAGCCAACAGAACCTCATCTCAGTTGAGTTCATCAAATAGTTGGTTTTTTTTACAACACCACACCCACAACCTTACAACATCAGGTGGCTTCACCAGGGACGAGATATACGTGTCAACCAACAATGCCTCCTATCCTATGGAATCCATCCCTTCAAGGATGAGCTAGTGTGTGATGTTTCCCCTCTTCATATATGTGATGTTGTTTTGGGCCAACCATATATGTGGAAACATCATGTTGTTTATGAGTCTTGACCCCGTAGTGTCATTATTACTCTTGGGGATCATATCTACAGGATACCAAATGTAGTTCCGACTATTGCTCCACCAAAACAATGTTGCAAGATAATTTCTCATACTACTAAATTCATCCTCTTCACAATTTGTTCAAAGGATTAACAGAAGGCCACTGCAACCTCAACACCTTCTATCCAGTAGAAGCAGATTGCAGAAGGGAAATAAGATATTTCTCTTTCACCTATGATGGAATCTACACAATGCCCCGTCAATCCAAGATACAACAGGTTGGTGGAATAGATTCAACCCCTCCAACAATAGGTTCATGCCAACCTTCCATAGACCAAGCAACGCAAATTCTCCAACAAGGCAAGCAACGCACCAAGATTCAGATTCAACAAATGCTTTCCCCTCTTCCCCAAGAACTCAATGCAATGGAGACCATTGCTTCCTAAGGGGGGAGGAGTGATCTAGGTGGATATTGGTGGCCACCCACCTGTTCCAAATTCAACTCGGTTCATCTTCACAGTTTTCAGTTCAACACATTTCTCTATAATGGTGACATCTCTTTGTATTTGTGGGTTCTACACTTTCGAGGCTGTCTTGAATCCTTGCACAAAATCCAGTTGGAAATTGGTGGCTGCCCACCTATTCCAACTAGCTTATTTTGGCAGTTGTTATGTTGGTACATCTTTCTGTACTTCTGGGGCCATTTTGAGGTCCTAAACAATGTTTTTTGGGCTTTCCACAGTTAAATTGGTGACAAAATTAGATTTTGATGTCATAATGTGTATTTCTCAAAAAGAACTTTCCAATGGGATATCACACGCCTAAAATGGACATTGTTGTTGATGTCTAAAGATGTCCTAAAAACAACCTTAGTTTAACATTAATTTATCAACCCGGAGATTCGTCTTTTGTCTCAAGAATATCAACAAAGTCTATGCAGGTAGCCTAAAATCGTGTAGCTAAACCAAATCTGAGTTCATCAATAATCAAGTTCCTCAAACGTTCACCAAATATTCTAAGAACTAAATGGAATTGAAATCTGTTTATTAAGATGCTGTAAAATGGAAAGGAACTAATTAATCTATTGAATTCACTTAACTAGAAAGCAGTAATTGAATCTAAGTAAGGACTTGAAAAATTAACTATCAATTACGAATTTTGATTACTGGAAAGGAAATAATGAATTACTCTATCTATAGAAAGAAACAACAATTGTAATCTAATCAGAAAGGACAACTAATGTAACTTTAACCGAAGGGAACAACTATTGTAACTTTAACCAAAAGGAACAACTATTGTAACTTTAATCGAAAGGAACAACAATCGCAAATCTAAGGAAAAGGAATAGCATGGATGAAAATGTGAGGAACTGTCAAGCAAAAACTTCAGAAATGGAAAACATAATGGCAATCATTAATAACTGATCAAAATGTATGTCTTCTTTACGCAAACAATCATAAAATCATTAACACACTTATGCATTTATACTTGGCTATTGTAAAAGAGATCTGAATCACAAAATAGAAATCAAACTTTGAACTGATACAGTTATAGAACGAGACAGTAGCTCCTTCAGATTGGGCCCTTGGTCTTCAGAAGTACTACTACGAGAAACTCAAAGAACAGAAATGATAGAAACACTCAAAACTTTCATTGATTCCATGGCTGGTAGAACATTTACAAAAACTGCTTGCGCACAACAATTCTGAGTCTAAATACTTGAATGCATTTTTTTCTCTCTTTTTCTGGATCTATTACCCTCTTATATATTACAATATTTTGGGTAAATCAAGATATCCTAAGTATCGAAAGATCCTCAGGATTGCTTTACCATTATAAAGTTACAATATAGACAATGCATTATTTTCAAAACTGCTTTGTGCCTAAAAAGTCTTCAACCTCCAATAGCTTGTGCATAGCCAAGATCTCTTTAGTTATCTTTGACAATTATTTATCCAATTCTGCAACAAAATCAAACAATTCCAATCGTAATTTAGAATCTATTTAATAAAAATTCAATAACAATCCTAAGGGACATATTAATCATGTTCTTTCCTATTTATCCCTAACTATTTGAAGAATCAATCAAAATCATATCATGAACTGTGAGAAAAAGGAAGATATTTATACCTTTTTCGTAACCCAACATACCCCCTAGCTTACCTTCTTGCATGTACTCATGCAAGCTAGAGTCGTTCATGTAAAGCAGTTATACTGTAGGGAGGAAAAGTTGGTTCACCAGGTCTCCTGAAACCATGGCTTCTTTTGATTTTGTCAAAAGCGGCATCCTATCTCTTTTTATTAATTTGATAATCCCTCTGGTAAATTTCTGGAGGAAGCCAGAGGAGAGGGAGGTTATACCTGCATCGCATCCAAGCAGGTCCTTCCTCCTGGAGTAGTGTAGAATATCTTTCCACTCTGAAGGTTGCTGCAAAGAAATTCCTAAATCCAAAGGGCTCTTTATTTTTAACCTCATCGGAGGATACATCCCATCTTAGCTTGGAAGCAGCAAGAGATTCTTCCTTGAATTCTCCAAAATATGTGATACCTGAGTGGATGACATGTAAATGGATAGGAGCCAACGAGTCCACAACCCTTTCCCTTTTCATGAAGGTCTTGTGTCGCATGATGGCTGGGAAGGATTTTGGAGGCTCTCCTCTAATCAAAAGATCTAAACCAGTTTCCCTATTTATGAACATTTTGTGAGCCTTACCCCATCTAACCTGGTTCCTAGTAAAGGACAAGAATGCCTGGAACTGTATGTCCCCNATTTTGGAGGCTCTACTCTAATCAAAAGATCTAAACCAGTTTCCCTATTTATGAACATTTTGTGAGCCTTACCCCATCTAACCTGGTTCCTAGTAAAGGACAAGAATGCCTGGAACTGTATGTCCCCTATGAAGAGGCCAGGGTTGTCTCCTCTAACTTCTTCCAAAATAAGATTATGGAAATATAATTCACACAGGAGGTATTGTATCTTCTCTTCCTGATCTCCAAAACATGAAATAAATTCTGGAACAGTGGAAAATGAAATGGGTTTACCTGCTCTGATGGCCGTCACTCTAAAAAATAGATAGCGTTCCAGCAAGAATAAAACATAATTAGTGGCAGGGGGTCTGCAATTGATGGCATCAGAGTAGACATCACAGATGTGTTTGATTTTCTCCAAATCTTTTTCCAATTGGGTTTGCACCTTTTTTATCTTCTCTTGGGCTCTGGTAAGCACAGCATAAGTCTCACCCTCTGTTGTTCTAATGTCCTTCAATTCTTTAACAACCCTTTGATATTCAGTCCTAGTTACCATTTCATGTTGGTGTTGGACCAATGATTTTTGTCCTTGTGTAAGTTATTCTTTTAGTTTATCGATGGTGACACTCTGTGCTTGATATTGAGATGCTTGGTGTTCTTCCATAGCACCCATCTCTTCCCCGTATTGAATCAATGCTTGTTGGGCTTGTCCCGATTCTTCTTTTAGCTTATGAATGATGGCACCCTATGCCCGAGATTGGGATGCTTGATATTCATTCATTTCTTCTCTGGAGCGAATTAATGCTTGATGGGTCTATGCAAGCTCTGCTTCCAGTCTATTCATGATAGTACTCTGTTCTCGGGACTTCTCTGTTATCGTCCGTAATTCACCTCTGTTTTGAATCAGGGTTTGTTGAGACTGCAGTAGTTCTTCCTCCAGTCTCCTAATAGTATCATTCTACTCAAAAAGTTGATCTGTTTCCTCTAAAATCAGAGTGTCTGTCTGTATCCCTACAAAAGTTGTACTAGCTGCTTTCTTAGGAAGAGGATTTCTCCCTTGCATTCTACCCTTTTTATTTTTCTTTCTTCTGTGGATCTTGTCTACTAGTTCTAACTGTTTCCTCAATTCCTTGATAATCCCCTTGAGTTTTCCCACCTTCTTCTTTAATACCACAACCCTCTTAGCCTTTTTCTTCAACAATTTGTTTTCTTTCTTTAATTTCCTAATTTGTTTCTGGCTTTTGGCTGATTTCTGTTTATGAGGGATCTTGAGGTCTTCTTCATTTTGTCCAACAGATGGTTGTCCAAGAGGGTCTCCTGTTTCAAAAATAAATTCTTCCCGTGCTGTGTCGTCTGGAAAGGACATTTCAATGTCAGGAAAGTCTTCAATTGGTTTTGAAGAGGGGGTTGGTTCTGGTTCTTTTTCCAAATTATTTTCATCTCTGTCAATTAAGGTTCCTAAATTCCCCAAAACCTGAGCTATTTCTATCTCATAGCTCTTCAAAAAGTGTCTTGTAAGGTGCTCTGCTACAGGTTGGGTGTCTCCCTGATTATCCTTTTGTGATGTCTGCTCTGCTTGCTCAATTGCTTGAACATTTTCCTGTAAAGGTTGTTCTATGAAATTTTGAAGTTCTTCAGGGTGCTCTGTTGCATCCTGAACTGCTTCAATTGTTTCCTAAGTTTGTTTGATTCTCCTCCTTGTCCTAGGGGGGGATCTAAGAGCAACCATTATTCTCTTCTTTCTTTTTGTTAATGCTTGTGTCTGTGAGGTCTGGGCCTCAGTGATTTGAGCAGGTTCTACTTCAACTTCAGTTTGAGGTGGTGGAATTTCTCTTTGGGTGGTAGTCGCATGCTCTAGTTGTGGAGGTCTATTGGCCTCAATCAGATTCTCCCAAGTCAACTGAGTTTGACTCAATGATTTATCCACTATTAGTTTTACTAATCTGTGGTGGCTAATGACAGTAACATGATCCTTGGACTTTTGTGTTCTTAAGGCAACTTCATGTAGTATGGTATGCAGGAAGAAAGGTAGATTAAGTACTAACCGTTGCTTCAAGGATGCCATCAATTTGAGATGGCGAGGTCGAATTACATTGTATCGTCCATCGCAAGTGATGTACTGTTGAACTATCCCCACCAATTCCTTCCACTGTTCACTGAGGGTACTGGGATTAAGTCCCTTTCCTTTTTTATCCAATTCTTCCCCAGGTTCTATGAAAGATTCCACGGCTTCCCTCAACTTCATGTATTTCCCCGTCCATTGAATGCCTGTGTTAGGGAGGCCTGTGACTTCTACTACGATTTCCAGGGTAACTTAGATTTGTATGCCTTGCACCATAGAGATTTCTCCTTGTAGGTTTTGAAAGAATTCGAGCATGACATTTGTGTCATAACCTTGCAAGCGGCTGAAGTACTTGGTCCACCCTAGATGATGTAGGATTTATCTTGCCTATTCTGTAACTTGGAGTAATGTTGACTCTCTGCACACGCTTCTGCCACCCATATTTTTGTGAGAAATAAATAGCGACTATCGTTCCTGTTTACAAATTCGGTTAGACCAGCTTTGGAGAAGCATATGCCAGAAATGGAAAATATCAGTAACAATGAATGTAAAAAGACGTGGGTTTTGTATTTATTGCAATCATTACAACTAGTCGGGAAGTGTGTTGAGCATCCCCCTCATTAATGTAGAGGTTGTCCTCGACCGTCAGTGTAGGCAGAAGCAATGAGTGCAGTTATTTTTGGGTGAGAGGTAATGATTGCATTGCCGCCGCCAGTAGGGGCTAACCATATATAATTTTCAAAAAGACGCATGCCACCAAAAATCATTTAAATGATAATCATTTGATGTGTTGAATTTGTAAAGTTATTACACCTATGTGTAAAAAAATGATTTATGGAAAAATCAATCAAAAATAAATTAAATCTGTTCATTTTTTTAATAGCCCACATAACATAATATTGTTACTTTTTTGGGTGATTGAGTATAACTGATATGATAGCCTCATTATTTGAGTAAAGGGGATCTAGAGACATGCAGAAACTTGGTATTTTGAGATAATCTTCCATACCATAGGCAGAGCCACTGCTGCCGGCAGGCATCCATAGCCTTGGCAGGGTTTCCTTTTAACCCTTAGATGAGCCTTTATCCTTAATACACATGCGAATCATCTTTTTCAAAAAGACCATTATCCTGGTTTGGTAGCCAGATGATGATAATGCCACTCATTAGATTGTAACTTAAGTGAACAAGCCAGCTCGTGATGAGACCTCTTGTCCTTTGACAAAGAAAATGTCAAAGGCCATTGCCCTGGTGTGGTAGCCATAGTGGGAATGTCACTTACGTTAGTATCCTATGATCATGGTAGGTTGGCTTGTGATGAGACCCCCCGTTCTTTATGAAAAAGGTTTGTATTGTGTATCTTTATGTATTTGTATCTATTCTTAATAAATATGAATTGTCTTTTCCCAAGAAGACCATTATCCTGGTTTGGTGGTCAGATGATGATAATGCCACTCACTAGATTGTAACTTAAGTGAACAAGCCAGCTCGTGATGAGACCTCTTGTCCTTTGACAAAAGAAAATGTCAAAGGCCATTACCTTCGTGTGGTAGACATAGTGGGAATGTCACTTACGTTAGTACCCTATGATCATGGTAGGTTGGCTCATGATGAGACCCCCCGTTCTTTATGGGAAAATTTTATTATATATATTATTATTATTATTATTTTTAAGGGAGGATCATCTACTCCTTAAGAGTAAGGGATGGTATAAGAAAGTGTAAAGATGCCAAGTAAAAGTGTGTTGAAGACTCCTTACAATATAGAGGTAGAATATCATTCAGGTATATTTGTATATATAAGGGAAAGAAACAAATTATGGTGGCAATTGATTATGAACAAGGTTTAAGATATTTTGGAGAGATTATTCCACGAAAAAAAAAAATTTGATAAGATGTGAGGGACCATCCACAAAATAATCACAAATCGTTGTAATGACGATTAGAAACAGTGCTGGTGAAAATTATTTGATGAAAGCCACACTTATAGAGGGATGGATAGCATTTAAATGGTAAAGAAGGGAACGAAAATCGCGCGAAAAGGAACAACAATTGTTCTGTTCAAAAAAAAGAACAACAGGTGCGCGAAAAGGGAATAACAGTTGTTCAGTTCAAAAAGGAACAGTAGTTGCGCTAGAAAGGAACAACTATTGCGTGAAAAGGAACAATAGTTGTTCCATTCAAAAGGAGACAATAGGTGCACGAGAAAGGAACAACAGTTGCGTGAAAAGGAACAATAGTTGTTCCATTCAAAAGGAAAAAACAAGCGCGAGAGAAAGGAACAACAGTTGCGTGAAAAGGAACAACAGTTGTTCCGTTCAAAAAGGAAACAACAGGCACACGAGAAAGGGAATAGCAGTTGTTCCATTTAAAAGGGAACAACAGGTGCACGAAAAGGAACAATAGTTGTTTCGTTCAGAAAGGAACAACAGGCACACAAGAAAGGAACATCAGTTGCGCAAAAAGGAACAACAGTTGTTCTGTTCAAAAGGAAACAATAGGCGTGCGAGAAAGGGAACATCAGTTGTTCCGTTTCAAAAAGGAACAACAGGCACACGAGAAAGGAACATCATCATCATGAACATGTAAAAGACAGAGTCCATGTGATAAAACAAAACGAGAGTATGGAACAGAAGAAGGTGCTAATTGTAGTTATCTGTCCTGATTCTTGTTTCCTAGATGACTTTTTATAAAACAAAGAAAACAACTAACCGCTCAGTTGGAAAACTATGTACAGTATGTAAAATATAAATAGAATACATCATTTATGGAGTTGGGGTGGCTGGGTTACCTTCCCAGCTAGCCAAAATCTGCACCATAGGGTCTTTACTTACTTCTTGATAGAAAGAATCTTTTGAAGGTGGCTGGTGGTAAAGTCACAGTCAGTGTCCATTGACCAGAAAGGGTGATCCAGACCCATTRATGGTTCTCAAAGTAACYGTGCCATTATCATGGACTTCATTAATTTCATACGTCCCTAGCCATCGTGTCTGTAATTTCCCAGGAAAGTCCTAAAATCTGAAATCATAGAGGAGCGCCCAGTCGCCTTTCTTGAATGATTTCTTCTTGATATGCTTGTCATGACAGGYTKCTCTCTATTTCTGGATAAYAGTTGTGCGCTCCACAGAAGACAAGCGTGCTTCATCCAATTTATTGAGTTGTTGAAGGCGTCGTTTATGTGCTTCTATAAGATTTAGTCCAATTTCCTGGGCCATTCTTAGGGTCTTGATCTCAAATTCTATTGGGAAGATGGGTTCTTTACCATAGAATAGATGGTAAGGAGAGTAGCCAGTGGTGTTACGCCAGGTTGTACGACAAGCCCATAAGGCATTTGGGAGCTCAGTAGCCCAATTCTGTCGGTTTTTTGAGACAGTCTTCATCAGAATTGCCTCTAGGACCTTATTGGTGCTTTCTACTTACCTATTTGCTTGTGGGTGGTATGGAGAAGTAACTATGTGATTAATGTGATAGCTCTCCAGGGTGGCGGTGATTCTATGGCCTGTAAATTTTGACCCTCCATTAGTAATTATTTCTCTGGGTAGTCCATACCGTACAAACAATTTGAAAAGGAATTTGATAACTACTTCTTCTGTTGCATTTGGTAAAGCTTCCGCCTCTACCCATTTGGTCATGTAGTCCGTTGCAACGAGAATATAGGCCTTTTGATTTGACTTTGTATTAAAGGGGCCAATGAAGTCCAGTGCCCGTCTTTCAAATGGTTTTATGACTAGTTGTGTTTTCAAGGGAATTTCATCAGCCTGACCTGGTTTCCCCATCCGCTAACAACTGTCACATGTCTGGACATATTTCTTGGCATCTATGAATATTGAGGGCCAATAATTGCCCATCTGTAAGATTTTGTGTCCAGTCTTGCGGTCTGCAAAATGCCCCCCATAGGGCTCGTCATGTCCTTCTTTCAGTATGTCATAGATTTTGTCCTCTCGTACGCATCGCCGGATCTGGAGATTAGCTCCTGTGTGGAAAAGATATCCACTGATCCAAGTGAATCATGTGCTACGTTGGATGATCAGTCGTCTTTCCCTGGATGATAAATGTGTCGGTAATATTCCCGCTGCTAGATAATTTTCTACATAAGCATACCAAGGTGGTTTTTGTCGACAACAAACAGATGCTCATCTGGGAATTTGTCCTCAATTGTTAATGATTCGTCTATTTTTGGGATGCGGGACAGGAAGTCTGCAAAAAGATTTTCTCTCCCAGGTCGATCTTTGATGGTGATATCAAATTCCTGTAATAATAATAACCATCGAGTGACCCATCCATTAGTAATTGGTTTATTAGCTAGATATCTAATGGCTGAATGATCAGTATACAGGATAACTCGATAGCCTGTTATATAATGATGAAATTTATTGATGGCATGTATAACAGCTGAGAACTCTTTCTCTATTACTGTATAATTAAGTTTGGCTGGCGTTAGATTCTTTCTAATGAAATAGATGGCATAGGATTTCTTTTCTTCTTCCTATCCCAGAACAACGCCTATGGCAATGTCTGAGGCATCAGTGGAAATTTGAAATGGTATTTTCCAATTAGGTCCTCTCAACACTGGCATTGTTGAGATCAGTTTCTTGAGTCCTGCAAAAGCCACATCGCATTTGTCAGACCATTGAAATTCTACATTACCTGTCAAATCATGTAAAGGTGCAGCGGTTTTTGAAAAATTTGGCATAAATCTGCGATAGTATCCTGAAGCACCAAGGAAACTATGTACCTCAGTTTGTGTGTGTGGAGTAGGTAGATTAAGAATCACCTATATTTTTGCTGGGTCTACTCTAATTCCATATGCAGAAATGTAATGCCCTAATACCACACCTTCTGTCATCATCATGTGACATTTTTCGTGGCTTAAACATAACCTGGTAGTGATGCACCATTCCAATACCTTCTCCAGATTATTCAAGGCTTGATCGAAGTTGTCACCATATGGGGTGAAATCATCCATGTAGAATTCAATCCCTTCGCTAATTAGATCACTGAATATGCTCAGAATGGCCCTTTGGAATGTATCTGGAGCGTTACAAAGTCCGAAGGGCAATACTTTGTACACAAAGGTACCCCAGGGACATGTGAATGTTGTTTTATCCTGATCTTCTGGGGTAATCTGGATCTGATTGTAGCCGCTGAAACCATATAGGAAAGAGAAGAATTTCTTCCCTGCCAAGGTATCCAGGACCTAATCGATGAAAGGTAATGGAAAATGATCTTTTTGAGTAGATTTGTTTAGTTCCCTGTAATCAACGCAGATTCACCACTTCCCGTTTTTCTTTGGGATGATGACTAATGGGGAAACCCATAGACTATCTGAGATAGGGTATATAAAATCTGTGTCCAATAGCTTTTGTAGCTCTTCTTTAACAATATCTCTGATGTGGGGGTTCAGTCTTCTTTGCGGTTGTTGGATAGGTCAGACGTCTTTCTCAATATAAATGTGGTGTGTGCAGAGTTGTGGATCAATACCTTTCATATCAGAGTACTCCCAGGCAAAAGCTTGCTAGTATTTAGAGAGAGTTTGGATTAGATTTTGTTGTTGTTGTTCTTATAGGTTGGCATTAATGTTCAGAGACTTCCCTGGTGCAATCTCAACAGATTTTCTGTTGTGAACAGCGGTAGTCAGAATTTGTTGTTCCATTAAAATTTCCAGCGGGTCTCCCTGTGCTTCACAGTCTAGAACAACTTGGAGCATCAGGCATGTTGGGTTATTTACAATGGTTGGGTTGTTAATAAACCCACTGATTACATCATTCTCTAGCTGATTCTTGTGCTTGAGGGCTTCTTCCATCATGAGTGGGGCACACAGATCCTTCTCGAGATATCGTGGTGGTGGAAATTGCGGGTGTACGATCATTGGACTAGGTTTGGCTGGAGGATATGAGATGAGATTCCTTGTAACCCCTCCTCTAGAAATTGTCATTGTACCCGATCAGCAGCCTATGTACGCATAAGCTGTCACGAGCCATGGTCTTCCCAATATCAATGGGTTCCCTTCAAGTCCACTTCTTGGGTTGATGATGAGAAAATCTATGGGACAACTGAAATGGCTATATCATGTAGTGTGTCGAGTGGTTTGACCACTGATCGATTGGCCAATTGCAACATAATTGGGGTTGGGTCGAAAGAGTGAAGACCCAGGGCATTGCAGATTTCCATAGTTAGAATATTGATGGCGGCCCCCAAATCAACTAGGGTATTTGGAAAGGAACAACCCTAAATCTGAACTATTACTATGGGGTTCCCCAGATCTGCATATTTAACTAGTGTTTCTCTACCCAAAATTAGATCAGATAAGGTTCCCACTACATGAATATTGATGATGAATTTTTATTTTTTTCTGACAGGCTTCCTCCCACATAGCTCCTTGATTGTCTTTGCATAGATCGGTATGTCTTGTAGGGCTTCCAGGAGTGGAATTTTGATGTATAAATTCCTGATTTCCCCTACAATGTTGAATTCAAGATATACAGTGGGTTTCACTATCATCAGTCTTTCGGGGAACGGAGGGGAGGGAATTGCATCCTTATCAGAGTCTTGTGATTCAACTGTGTTCCTCCCTTGCCTGATTTCTTTTGTTATTACCACAGTTGAGGGTGTTATTTCTAGTTTTTTTTCATTCCCCTGTTCTTGGGGAACATCATTTTGTTTGGGGGAGATGATGCGCCCCGATCTTAACCGAAGTTCATTGCACCCTACTAGATTGATTTCCCCTTCTCCACTTTCCATAATTTGGATGAGCTAAGCTGGTTTGTTATTGGGATTCAGGTGGGGTTGGGCAGGTAATTGAGGGTGCAATTGTGATTGGGGCAATGGAAGTGGAGTTTGTAATGAAGGTTGGGTTTGAGAGGTCATCCCCATAGGTTGGTTATTCATACCCATGGGGTGCTGCTAGTTCTAGTTCCAATTTGGGTTTTGGGCAGTCGAGTTAGGCCATTGTGGAGGGTAAGTATTATTAAAATTTTTCCAGGATGAGGTGGGGTATTGTGAATTTGGCCAATTGGAACTTGTAGTTGGTTGATTTTGCCAGTTGGGGTTTGTGGCAAGCTAGTTTGGCCAGGTAGGAATTGCA